>ML816736.1:45302-58941 GCA_009831015.1 Picea engelmannii | reverse complement strand
CCCTGTCTGGGCTCTTTCGGCACCTGAAACGGTCGAAAAATGAGAAAGATATGCCTCCTTGAAGCTTCCTTCTTCCTCTTGCTGTCTCTGGTTCTACAAAATGTACTCTTGTGCTTCCAACCTAGCACACACGCTCTTTAAAGTGGAAAAACTTAGCACCGGGCGCAACCGCGCCAACGGTGCGAACCGTAGGTCGATTAAGGCGCCTCCAGCCCTAACCGCCTCGGCTCTTGGTCATATAACCCACGCGACCATAGGCTGGGCATAAAAGTCATTGGTCCGTTTGAAAACCGTGCAACGGATTAAACCGCACGCTCCGAGCCACAGGCATGTGGCATACCACATATAACCAAAGGTTTTAAAACCCGTGCCCACAATATAATACACCGTATATATATATTCCCGTGCGTTTTATTACAATGGAAAACCATAACATATAAGTTATGCTATTTAAAATCGCGCACAATACACCATATGCAATGTTTATATGAAATATACGATGGGTCGGGGCTATGCCCCGGCCCGCCCCCCGACCATATAATACAACCAACCACTTTAAATGTAAGTGCAATGGAACATGTAACAAGGTACATTGGCGAGAACATTGGCTAGCATAGTTTGTAAAGTTATATGTTGTGGGGAGGTCCGGGGGTCGAACCCCGTGGCCTCCATTAGTTTTTCATAGACATTATAAGCCAACCAATGAGGGACACGTGGCGCCCAAGCATTGGGCCACGTGTCCTCACATTATTCGCTGCCAACGAGACACGTGTCCACACTGTATACGCCAACGAACAACCAATAGAAATGCACCACATCAGCCAACTGCCACGTCATCATGATGGTACGACCCTCCACGTGGCTGTACGGGCTGTACGGACAGGTACAATCAGCATCCTAAATTTTTACCTGTTTGACTTGGCGGTCAAATCGCAATATCTCCTCCATACGGACTCCATTTGCTAAAATAAATATACCGCCGGAATCAGGAAGACGAGACGGACACAATGGTACTGTTTTCGTCTCAATCTGAGCACTTTGAAAATTGAGCAAAATTTGATCCCCTGATCATTAGGGAATCCATGTTTGATTGCTAAATTGAAGAGCTTGTGTATGTGAGGGATAAGGATTGGCCCTACGATTTTACAAATTTCAGCTTGGTAGCCTTCAATGTCCTTAGCTTTCCCATTTGCAAGTTGCTTAACCCCGAAATCTATGTCATCTAAAGAAAAAACGGATTCCTTTGTAGGGACATTAGGAATGGTGTCCATGGCATTAGGGAACTCGTAAAGACTTTTAAGGTAGGAATTCCAATACATTAAGGGAATCCTATTATTATTTTTAGTATTGCATTTTAGAATTTGGCTCTAGAACTTCTTAGGATCTAGCTTATATAGTTGTGAAAGTTGTTCTTTCCTTTTATTGATATAGTACATTTTTTTCCTTTTAATTACGACTTTGCTCGTATTGATCTTATCGATTTTTAAGGACTCATTAGAAACATCTCTAATGGATTTCTTAGTAATTTTACATTCTTGATCATACCAATGATTCCAGTCGTTCTATTATTCTTTTTATAGGACACCTCGAAAGAGAACTTGTTAATAGAAGTGGAAAGGATAGTTGTAAAATTATGATAGAGTTCTTCAATGTTGTCCTTATAAATTAAGAGATTTAATTTACTATTTAAATCTTTTAAGAAAATGTCAACTTTACTTTTGTCAAAACGTAAATTCCTTTAATTATCAAAATTCTCTTCAATAACACTCCTATATAAAAAAACATTCAAATAATTTCTTTCACTCGTAACAAAACATATAATCTAAATAATGAATAAAACGATAAAAATATAATTATATTATATATAAGTTTAAAGAAATAATGGATAAAATGATAAAACTATAATCATATTATATATATATTACTTAATCTTCTTCCAAAATCCAGTGAACATAAGTGTTCATCTTTCACAATGGATGGTTTTCATTGAAAAATGGGTCAGTAAATAACTTCAATATCCCACTTTGCACGAACACCTAAATTTTGTGAACTCTTTCTAAATTCTTTGAATGTAGTTGTAAGATATGGTTAGTTGAAGATATCCCCTTCAAATATTCCACTCCATGACATTTTAAGAGACTATTATAAAGTAAGGATTGAGTTATATTCCATTCCATGGCATTTTAAGAGACTATTATAAAGTAAGGATTGAGTTATATAGCCCTCGTAATGAGAATCATGTACAGTTATTCATGGCTAAATCTGTGTGATTTTCGATATACGATTGTTAAGAGATGGTTAATTAGTACTTAAAAGTTTAATGGTTGGAAATTATTATTAAAGGGTGTTTAAAAGTTGAATTGTTGAAAATTATTGTGAAAAGTAAAATATGACATAACACTCTTCATGAGACATTGCAAATGAAGGATTGCATATAAAATGATACCATACGCAATTTTATCCAAAATTGTGTATAAAATGTTAATATGAACAATTTTGTTAATGTAGGAAAATTATGTAGAATTTTCGATGGTCAACTAAATTGGGGTGATTCTTTGAATGTTGTTGTAAGATATGCTTAATTGCTAATTCAAAGATACATGATTAGTATTATTGTAAGAGATAAACTAGCACATCCGCTAACTCGCGACTGAGAACGCCGAAAGGTATTGGTTGAAAACCAATGCTTCCAATATAAAATGTATGTGGTAATCCGTAATCCGTCTGTGGTAATATGAAACGTTTGGTTACATGGTTTTATCCTTCTTAATCATTTAAACTTGGTATTTACATATCCTTATAGTAATTTTTTAATGTGATTAGGTAAATGTTAAAAAGTAAACATGTTAACGGATGCCTTGATAAATGCAAGAAAGTTATGAATAATAAATCTGACCCGTTGATTTTGGAGGACGACTAAGAATATGCCAGCATCTTCAATGCATAGCCATCAGATTAGGGTTTAAGGTTAAATAAGGTTAAAAGATCATTAATTGTGCCCATTGTCAATAGGTGTACGCCTTTCGGCGTAAATATATATTTTTCAAATTTTCATTGACATTTTTATGAAAACCTATTGATAGAGACCATGCTTAATTTTTTTTATCATGAGCTATATTAACCGTGTTATAAGAGTTATGTTGATTCACAAAAAAGTGACTTATTAGCACACTCGCTTCACCAATAAGGATTGTTTGTATAATTACAATCTTGATCTATGTTTTTCTATCTTATATAAAGATCCACGTCTTCATAATGGCCTATTCTTAGGTGTAACGCACACACATCAAACTAATAACAACACAATAGCAATTAATTCAATAAAAATCAAGATTCTACAAGTACTTTGTCACTGAGAACTTTATAGCCTATTTTAAAAGGGTAGTGGCCAAGTAAGAACATGGCTTCAGGAGTATTGTACTTTGTTTAGGTTGTAAGTGTAGCTCCCATAGAGTTTTGAGTTATTCAACTCAAGGTTTGACTTTAGAAGGCCAAGGAAACTACCAATAGTGGGCAAACACATATAAAATTGGGTCATTATTTATATTTAGTAAAAGGATCCTAGATATCTAAGTTATGAAGGAAATTAAATTCCATGTTACCAAAGCACAATGAATTTGCTTACTATTAAAAACATTTACAAATCAAAACATATGAATATTCATTTATTTACAATATGATGATGATGATGATGATGATTAATGTCCACTAAGACCAAATTGGTCTATGATACCTTAAGAGGGTAAGCGATTGCTTGTGATTCTTTAGAATTTTGTTTATGTGCTCGGAAAACATTAAGAGAAGCTTTCCAAGATCACCATACTTTTGTTGAGTTAAGAGGTTAGAAAGGTTGGTAGTGACAAATATTTTGAAAATGAGATCTAATATGGGTATAGGCTGGACAATCTAAGAGAAAGTGATTTTCATCTTCAACCTTCTTAGTGTCACAAAGGTGACACACTCTTTCATCCCATGGCATTTTAGGAATTGACCAATGCCCAGTTTCACTATGGATCTCATGAGAATTTATTCTTATCTTAGCAATGGTTATTTTTTTCTTTACACTTGGCAAAACATATAGATAATTTTGATCTTCTAGATTAGGGTTGATTACATCCTTATAATACCTTAATTTTCTTTTTTCCTCTAACTCTTTATCACACCACATTTTCTCCTTAAATTTTGATGTGACAAAAATTTAAGGAGAACTGGCTCTTTGCAACTGCTGAGATGTGTCAAATGAGAGACTGGCGCCCTGTATTTATAGTGGTTTTGGCAGACTTACTGGGGCCGAATTCTCCTTCTGGGTACCTGTCTGTTCAGTATATTATTATTATTTCTGGCTGACTTCTTCTCTTGGAGGCTAATAACCTAATATAAATTATTCTCTTGAGTCGACACGTTTTCTAGGGTTATTAGCCAACTCATTAGGGTTTCTTCTTTCTTTCTAGAGTATTCTATTCTCGTCAAGTTTATACGTCGAGGTAAATACCTCCCTCAGCTACCATAATATCAACACATCTTTCACAATGGATGGTTTTCATTTAAAATGGGTTAGTCAATAACTTCAATATCCCACTTCGCACAGACACCTAAATTTTGTGAACTCTTTCTAAATTCATGTAGTTGTAAGAGATGGTTAGTTGAAGATATCCCCTTCAAATATTGCATTCCATGGCATTTTAAGAGACTGTTATAAAGGAAGGACTGAGTTATATATCCCTCATAATGAGAATCATGTAAAGGAAGAATTGAGTTATATATCCCTCATAATGAGAATCATGTATAGTTTCTCTTGGCCAAAATCTGGGTGATTTTCCATATACCATGGTTAAGAGATGGTTAATTAGTATTTAAAAGTTTAATGGTTGGAAATTATTATTAAATGGTGCTTAAAAGTTTAATTGTTGAAAATTATTGTCAAAAGTAAAACATGATACCATAAGCAAGTTTATCACAAATTGTATATAAAATGTTAATATGAACAATTTTGTTAATCTCATGAAAATTGTGTAGAATTTTTTTATGGTCAACTAAATTGGGGTGATTCTTTGAATGTTGTTGTAAGAGATGCTTAGTTTCTAATTCAAAGATACATGATTAGTATTATTGTAAAAGATAAAAAATATATTCTTTAATTTTTCAATGACATTTTTGTGAAAAACTATTGACAAAAACCATGTTTAATTTTTTTATCATGAGTTATATTGCCCCTGTCACAAGAGTTATGTTGATCCATAAAAGAGTGACTTATTAGCACACTAGATTCACAAACATGGATCATTTTCATAATTACAATCTTGCTCTATGTTTCTCTATATTCTATAAATATCTGTGTCTTCATAATTGCCTATTCTTGGGTTTAACATGCGCACACATGAAACTAATAACAACACAATAGCAATTAGTTCAATAAAAATCAAGATTCTGCAAGTACTTTGTTACTGAGAACTTTATAGCCTATTTTAAAAGGGTAGTGGCCAAGTAAGAACATGGCTTCAGGAGTATTGTACTTTGTTTAGGTTGCAAGTGTAGCTCCCATAGAGTTTTGAGTTATTCAACTCAAGGTTTGACTTTAGAAGGCCAAGGAAACTACCAATAATGGGAAAACAAATATAAAATTGGGTCATTATTTATATTTAGTAAAAGGATCCTAGATATCTAAGTTATGAAGGAAATTAAATTCCATGTTACCAAAGCACAATGAATTTGCTTACTATTAAAAACATTTACAAATCAAAACATATTAATATTCATTTATTTACAATATGATGATGATGATGATGATGATGATTAACGTCCACTAAGACCGAATTGGTCTATGAGACCTTAAGAGGGTAAGCAATTGCTTGTGATTCTTTAGAATTTTGTTTATGTGCTCGGAAAACATTAAGAGAAGTTTTCCAAGATCACCATACTTTTGTTGAGTTAAGAGGTTAGAAAGGTTGGTAGTGACAAATATTTTGAAAATGAGATCTAATATGGGTATAGGCTGGACAATCTAAGAGAAAGTGATTTTCATCTTCAACCTTCTTAGTGTCACAAAGGTGACACACTCTTTTATCCCATGGCATTTTAGGAATTAACCAATGCCCATTTTCACTATGGAGATCATGAGAATTTATTCTTATCTTAGCAATGGTTATTTTTTTCTTTACACTTGGCAAAACATATAGATAATTTTGATCTTCTAGATTAGGGTTGATCACATCCTTATAATACCTTAATTTTCTTTTTTCCTCTAACTCTTTATCACACCATATTTTCTCCTTAAATTTTGATGTGACATTTTTTTGAATAGTATCTTTATTCTGCAAAATGGTGTCTTCCATGATTCGCGAATAGTTTAGCCAAGACCGAGCATCTTTATGCCATCCTCATTTGAGTCGATGGTGGTTATGACTCAATTTTGAAGCAATTTTAGGAAGCCTCTTGTCTTCCATGTTGTTTAACTTGTTCTTATACATTAGGTATCTAGTCATAGCCATGTTATTAATGGGGGAGAGGCTTGTTTCTAAGAGGAGGATGTGATAGGGAGTATTTCCTTTAATTTTGAGATTATATATTATAAAATTCTTTTGTATTTTCTCTATCTTTCTCCATGATTCACGAGAGATACTACAACCCCAGACTTCACATACATAAAGAATAACATGTGTAACAAGATTCTCGAAGAGGAGTTTCATCTTATCCCAACTTCAAAGATCAATTGATTTACAATTGTTTTCAAGCCCATAATAAGTTTTCCATACCCCAATAATCATTTTCTCAATGCTATAATTCCAATTGGGCTTGTGGTGAATATCAATTCCAAGATATTTGTATGAAGTCACTTCCTCCAAGTTGTTGTTGTCATATACGAAGGTATCATAAGGGATCTTATTGGATTTAATAATCATGACCTTAGTCTTATCAGTATTAACAATCATACCCATATTGGAGCAAAACTCCTTGAGGATTCTTAGTTGGTTTTCAAGTTCATGGGGACTCCTTTCCATAAGAACGATATCATCATCATAAAGAAGAAGATTTATGACTATAACAGTGAGAGTAGGGCTGAAAAAACCTTCTTTTTCAAAGCAATCTTCTAACTTGTCAATGTATATGCCAAAAAGGGTAGGGGACAAGGGGCAACCTTGTTTGACTCTGATATTGCAGTTAATCTCTTTTTACCAGCCCTCAGTGTTTTTAAACTTAGAAATATCATTCTCATACATACGTATTGCATCAAACCTCAACTCGAGAGGCACTTTTATCTCTTCCAACCTATTCCAAAGGTTTTTCCTAGGAACCATGTCAAAATATTTTCTAAAGTCAACAAAACAACAAAAAATATTGGTTTTAGTATTGCGGAACTTCTCTGCAATGATCCTAAAGGTAACAAGATGGTCCAAAATTGAATGATATCTCCTAAACCCGGCTTGGCCTTTAGCTCTTTCACCATGACTTTCTAGCCAAAGTCTAATCTTCTTTTCCAAAATAATTCCATAAATCTTGACTAAAATCGGGCTAATCATAATGGTCCTATAATGAGAGGGAATGTTTCTATCCCCATTTTAAAAAATAGTAACAATGAGGATTTGCGTCCAGGGTTTAGGGAATCCATGTTTGACTGCTAAATTGAAGAGCTTGTGTATGTGAGGGATAAGGATTGGCCCTACGATTTTACAAATTTCAGCTTGGTAGCCTTCAATGTCCTTAGCTTTCCCATTTGCAAGTTGTTTCACCCGGAAATCTATGTCATCTAAAGAAAAAACTGATTCCTTTGTAGGGACATTAGGAATGGTGTCCATGGCATTAGGGAACTTGTAAAGACTTTTAAGGTAGGAATTCCAGTACCTTAAGGGAATCCTATTATTTTCTTTCATATTGCATTTTAGAATTTGGCTCCAGAACTTCTTAGGATCCAACTTATATAGTTGTGAAAGTTGTTCTTTCCTTTTATTGATATAGTACCCTTTTTTCCTTTTAATTACGACTTTGTATGTATTGATCTTATCGATTTTTAAGGACTCATTAGAAACATCTCTAATGGATTTCCTAGTAATTTTACATTCTTGATCATACCAATGATTGGTCGTTCTATTATTCTTTTTATAGGACACCTCGAAAGAGAACTTGTTAATAGAAGTGGAAAGGGTAGTTGTAAAATTATGATATATAGTTCTTCAATGTTGTCCTTATAAGTTAAGAGATTTAATTTACTATTTAAATCCTTTAAGAAAATGTCAACTTTACTTTTGTCAAAGCGTAAATTCCTTTAATTATCAAAATTCTCTTGAGTAACACTCCTATATAAAAAAACTTTCAAATAATTTCTTTCACTCATAACAAAACATATAATCTAAATAATGAATAAAATGATAAAAATATAATTATATTATATATAAGTTTAAAAAAATAATGGATAAAATGATAAAACTATAATTATATTATATATATAAATTGTACTTAATCTTCTTCCAAAATCCAAAAGACTTAAGCGTTCATCTTTCATCTTTCACAATGGATGGTTTTCATTGCAAACTGGGTCAGTAAATAACTTCAATATCCCACTTCGCACGAACACCTAAATTTTGTGAACTCTTTCTAAATTCTTTGAATGTAGTTGTAAGAGATGGTTAGTTGAAGATATCCCCTTCAAATATTCCATTCCATGGCATTTTAAGAGACTATTATAAAGTAAGGATTGAGTTATATTCCATTCCATGGCATTTTAAGAGACTATTATAAAGTAAAGATTGAGTTATATAGCCCTCGTAATGAGAATCATGTACAACTTTTCATGGCTAAATCTGTGTGATTTTCGATATACTATTGTTAAGAGATGGTTAATTAGTACTTAAAAGTTTAATGGTGGGAAATTATTATTAAAGGGTGTTTAAAAGTTTAATTGTTGAAAATTATTGTGAAAAGTAAAATATGACATAACACTTTTCATGAGACATTGTTAATGAAGGATTGCATATAAAATGATACCATACGCAAGTTTATCCAAAATTGTGTATAAAATGTTAATATGAACAATTTTGTTAGGAAAATTATGTAGAATTTTCTATGGTCAACTAAATTGGGGTGATTCTTTGAATGTTGTTGTAAGATATGCTTAATTGTTAATTCAAAGATACATGATTAGTATTATTGTAAGAGATAAAATATATATATTTCAAATTTTCATTGACATTTTTATGAAAAGTTATTGATAAAGATCATGTTTAATTTTTGTTATCATGAGCTATATTACCCGTGTCATAAGAGTTATGTTTCACCAACAAGGATTGTTTGTATAATCATAATCTTGGTTTATGTCTACAATATTGGTTTATGCTTTTTTATCTTCTATAAAGATATGCATCTTCATAATGGCCTATTCTTAGGCGTAACGTGCACACATCAAACTAATAACAACACAATAAGAATTAGTTCAATAAAAATCAAAATTCTGCAAGTACTTTGTCACTGAGAACTTTATAGCCTATTTTAAAAGGATAGTGGCCAAGTAAGAACATAATAATAGTTAGTTCAATAAAAATCAAGATTCCACAACACAATAACAGTTAGTTCAATGAAAATCAAGATTCTGCAAGTACTTTGTCCCTGAAAACTTTATAGCCTATTTTCAAAGGGTAGTGGCCAAGTACGTGTAACTCCCTTAAAGTTTTGAGTTATTCAACTCAAGGTTTGACTTTAGAAGGCCAAGGAAAATGTCAACAATGGGATCAAAATACAAGTAAGATGCATTGGATATGTACTTCTAGAAAGATATCAAATTTTTCCAACTAAAATAAATGGTGTTTACAGTGTTCCCCCAAAATTCTAAAAATAATGGTCAATCCACTTAAGTTTGAATGAATATAGTGTGATGTACAAAAAAATAATCTCTTAAGCATTTGTTGATAGCCAAAATGACTTTCATAAACATTGGTGAAACCACTGGGTCAAACCCCCAAAGTAGATTCTTTCTAGCTTGCACGAAAGCAATCCTTAAAGTAACACAAGGGCTCAACTAAGATACAAATCAGGTTTCTCCCGCTTAAAGAGATTTCTATAAATGAGAGTTAAATCTAAATATAAATGCAGGACTACTTGCTAAGGAGATTTCTATAAATGAGAATTAAATCTACATATAAATGCAGGACTACTTACTAATGCTGAAAAACAAAGAAAACTACTCTAACTCGATACCTAAGCGATAGTTCCCAAATACCAAGTGCAAGGATTTAAATAAAATGAGGATTTAATATGTTTTTTTATGATGAATATCGAGCTGTTTTTTATGATGAATATCAAGCTATTGAATTAGTTCTAACATCTTATATTATAACTTAAATTCATCCTCTGTTTTAGAGATCAAAATGCTAAGAGATAAATCATTGAATCATGGAAGTAGTTCACACAATTTAATGACAATTTAAATCAATTTTTAATGACAAATTTCTGAGTAAATAGATACTCATAAATTTGTTTAAACGTAATAGTGAATTGATAAATTAATAACAAATCCATGTAACAATAAGATCAGATAGTTGATCCAATATACAAGAATTCCTATATTTAACAAAAGTGGAGAAACATTGAACTATTGACACATATCTTCCATTAAAAGAATAATATTTGTATTTAGAACAAATCCATGTAACAATAAGATCAGATAGCTGATCCAATATACAAGAATTCTCATATTTAACAAAAGTGCAAAAACATTGAATTATTGACACAGATCTTCCATTAAAAGAATCATATTTGTATTGACAAATAATAATATTTGAATACATATAAAGAACTTGAATCCCTTGTTCTGTTTTATTATAAATCTCTTCAACAATCCTCCCAAGACTTAGAGTTCTTCTAGCAAAGAAAAGAGTTGCAATAATGCAAGCTTAGCTTCTCCAACAAAGATTGGATCTTGAAAGGAAATGTTAGATTCATAATGAAGAAAAGAGAAGAAATATAATTGAAATAATAGAAGCAATAAAAAAACCATGATGAACGGAGATAACTAAACAATGGCAGAAAATGCATACTCTATTCATCAATGCTTCTGTAAATAATCATGTACATAGATGTACATATATAATACAAAAGACCATAATTGTCATGTAACTGTATAACAGTTAGGTTAACTTAACTAACCAACTAACTTATGATTAGTGTTTTAACATCCCCCCTTAATCATAAGTTTGTTCTTGCCTGAAAAATTGTCACTACTTGACAATCACATGTGTCAAGCGAATATTCAGAGGGCTAGCTGAAGATGCTCTCTGAACTCTGTAAAAAAAATAGCAGAAGTTGATGCCTTCTACTAAATTGGTGGTTTAAGGTTGACCACAAACTCATTTGGTGGTTTTGGGATGACCACAAACCAAATGTCTAGCAGAAGTTGATTTCTTCTACTAAATGGCATGGTTTTAAGTTGACCATAAACTAACAAGAGCTCAAGACTCAAAAATATCAAAATGTAACAAGCAGAACTTCATGTCTTCTACTCAATTGGTGGTTTTAAGTTGACCACAAACTATAAACAAAAATAACAAGTAGAACTTTATGTCTTCTGCTCAATTGGTGGTTTTAAGCTGACCACAAACTATCAAGAATAATATGTTCAGTAACAAGATTGCATACCTAGAACTAGGTTGCATACTTGATCATCTATTCATAGACTCTAAATCAAAATTGGAACCTGACTCAAAATAAAACTTGGAACCTGACTCAACTAGATTTCCCCTTGTTAGGGACAAGTGGTTCTGATTCCCTTGACCGTCATTCGCAAGTATGGCCAAGAAGAGATCCAGCACATCAAACTGTCTTCCGGCGGAGTCTGAAGACTCGTTCTTCAACTCAGAAGACTACATCAACTGGGCCTCGATCATACCCTAAATCATCAAATCTTGAAAAACATGCATGTCCATCAACTATAGAAATATCTCCAATCAAGTACGATTGTACTTGTGTATAAATCCGACGATAAGACTGCTCCAATAAATTGGATTCCAAATGCCAACGCCAATTCCCTAACCATTCAAAATGAATGTGTTTCTGCTTACACTTTTGACACCTTACTGAGGGATGATTTGTCTTCCGACAAAATTTGCATGGGTGAAGATCAAAACAGTTTGACTTATCATGGCCAAACCGGTGATAGTGTTTACACTGTATGGGTTCTTTATCCGACTGATTAGCAACATCATCATCGGCTATATCTTGTACCTGTTCCTTACCAATATCTGCAAGCTCTGTCATCTTATCATCATTCAAAAAATCTCCACTGACAAAGCAAATAGGTTTGCTATAATTAGAAAAATAAAAAAGGTTGTCAGCATCCTGTACATTTCCTAGTCCATATTGATTTCGTTTAAATCGTAATTCTTCCCATGGTCGAACAATACATTTATCCACAACTTTTTCTGACATAGGGACTTTATTCAACTCATCTTCATGTTTATGATTGTCATCACTAGTCAATTGAATGTCTTCATTATTTTCATCCTTGATGCCATTTTGGTTGTTGTAATCACATTGTTGGTGTCGAAGCAAACTTAAATCATAAGACAACAACTTGTTTTGATGTTTGAACATATCAATCTTCTTGTGAGTTACTTGTAAACAAGTAATCACTGTGTTGAGACTTGTTTATTTCAATTGTAGATTCTATAGTTGAGTTAATTAATGTGTGCAATATTGTAAATATTTCTTCAATTCTTTCCATTTGTTTGTATGTTGATGCCACAAAGTTCAATTCTGTATGTGC
Source organism: Picea engelmannii (assembly GCA_009831015.1). Taxonomy (NCBI): domain Eukaryota; kingdom Viridiplantae; phylum Streptophyta; class Pinopsida; order Pinales; family Pinaceae; genus Picea; species Picea engelmannii. The sequence continues at coordinate 46,193 of ML816736.1, read as the reverse complement.
ATGCGAAGAGGCGAAGAACAATCGTTCCTTGTATGAATGCTGCTTAAAAAACTACAGGATCTATATCCTGTCGTGCATGCCAAGAGAAAGGCATGCCAAGAGCAATAGTTCATTGAATGCTTCCAAAAATTACAAGATAACCAATGATGACGCACAAAGATCCTAAGAGAGACCCCCTTATTCAATTTCGGGTGGGTCAAAGAGGACTCCTTATAACTTCTAAAAACTCCTTATAACACCTTTACACAAAGTCTTCAAATAAAGAACAAACCTTTATAAATCCAATTACAACCACTCTTTAACACCCTTATGACTTCAAGTACATTTAACTATAATAATGAAGAAAACTCCTCCATACAAATTTTCAATCTTCTTATGATTTATGCTTCATATAGTAAATTCTTTCTAAATCCCCTCACACCAAGCATTTTAAATTTACCTTTTGTAAAAAGTGATATTTAAAAAATGGTATTGCTCCATTCCAAAAATACCGAAAGTGTAACATCCTGCTCTGGCGCACTTACCAAACTTATTATTTGAGGACACTTGCTCGCAAGTGATCCGGATTTTTATGATGATAAAACTTTTTCTCTCATATATGATGCGTTAAGTTATATGACAAGATGTTTTTACTACCTTGATGTAGACAGGTGCTGCTGACTCAGTTTCTTTGAGTGTGCAGGGTTTCGGACCTTGAGGATGCAGAGGCATCAGTAGAACTCCCTTGGACTCTGGATTGAGTCAGGGAGTGGGGTATTTGAGTTATTTCATTTACGATGATATTGTTTTGATTTGATGTTATGCTATTGATTTTATGATGTGTTGTTGTCATGATCTGACATGGTGGTTGATGATGCAGGCTGACGTTAGCTTGCCGACCGGACTCACATA
>ML816736.1:27569-43768 GCA_009831015.1 Picea engelmannii | reverse complement strand
TGTTATTTAGTTTTTCATGGACTGCATATAACAGTTTTAGATTTTCCTTTTAATGCTTTAAATCTGGCGATTTCTACTTTTAAAAGGTATTCCGTTATTTAGTTTTTATGATGGCCATCGATTACTATTTCCCTAAATGGTAACGAGACGCCCTTCTCTATTGATATATTAAATTTTGTTAATCTCATTGTCATTTTTTTTTTAAACATTATTATTTATGCCACCTTTAAATAAAGTCCTTATTAACCATGTCATTCTAGGTGTGGCTATTCTTATACATATGGCCATTGAGGTGGCGTTGTAAACTTTTGATTGATGTCATCTTGTTACTAGAATATGAGGCTGCTTATTGATATGAGGTTGTCATATACATGGTGTGATGTTAGGCATTTTATCATAGTCATTCTAATAGGTTTATTATTATATATTGACACTGTGTTATGTTGTTATGTTCCATCGTGAGGTTGGCTATAATTATGAAGTAGTTGATGTTACCTCCTTAATCATTGCTATCTTTAAATTATTGTTATTAAATTATTGATAGTTGACATATCCAATGCAACCCTTTTTACTTTGTCGAGTTTTTAAAATTCTAGACTCCACTGTATTTACAATGTATGCGTCTTTTTCATTTGAAATTACCTATCAATATGATGTCATTATTATTGGAATTTAGCAAAGGCTTTTGTCATGGAAGGTCGTTATCATTTTGTGGTCCATAGCATGAATAAAGATGACTTTAGGACTAGAGATTGTCCTTGTAATGTGGGAGTTACTAAGTGGTAAGAATTGTGCTTGTAATTTAATTATAAGGTCAAGGAGGGGTTAGCTCTTGTGGAATTAAACAAAAGTTAGTGTTGATATCTTCCAAAACGAAACAACATTGCTATTTCATTAAAATGCTAAGGAACTTCAGCGTTGACGACTTATAAAAGGAGGGTGCCCCGAACTAAGTGCCATAAATCTTTAAGGATTATTAAATAAGGGGAGTTGTTCTTTAAGAAATGTAAACTTGAGTATTCGTTGTCGGAGTCTTTGGGTCACGCGCCTTCCATAAAGGGGTGCATTTGTTCTTCTTACTTGTGTTGCATTTGATTGTGATCTGTTGGTTGTTTGGTCTGTTGTGTCGGGTGGGATGTAGACACCTCCATGTTCCTCAGAACAATCGCCAGCCTTGAGACCTTAAATGGTTAAAGACGATGGGAAACCGGGCTTGAGCGTTGCTTATGTGTCTTGGAGGTCCTAACCTTGCAGGGTAGGATGGCCGGGAGGTCAGTCGTATTTAGCAGTCAGTTTTACCTTGTCGCTAATGTTTGCATTGTGCTCCTTGCCTATGGTCTTATTCTGTTGCAGTTACTCGTCGTATGCTTTGTCTTCTTGCGATGAACACCGTGGTAGCGTCTTGTTGGTTGTCAAGGGGCGACATAGAGTCAAGTGTGTTGTCACTTCTACACGCGCGCACACACCTTAAACACAGAAAAAAAAAAAAAAAAAATTGCACCTGTATACTAGAATGGTTGTCGTAACGGGCAGTTCGTTACAGAAAGATCGACCATACTTTGATTTTAAGTACAAAAATATTGATTACTTACTCAATAATGAAATCGCATGCATATGTCATGAGGTGGTTCTCTACTCTTCAAACTGCAATTAAATATCCAAATTGCAAGTCACTTCTCCCATTATTGGCCAGATCGAAATGCCATTTCTGTGGGAAATCCCGTCATTCAAAACCAATAGGGAGAGTGCATGACTCAGACGTCCATCCCATTCACCAGGTTGAGGGTTGTTTATTCAACAACTTCTCTTTCACAGAGGTTGGGTGGCTTCTCAAGTTTCAAAAACTGGCTTCTCTCTTCCACCGAATCGCCAGGAAAATAAACAGAGGGCTCTTGTCACCAAAGCCATGAACTCGAGATCAATTATTTGCTTCAATTACCGAGGGTGCATGATTGAGAAGCGTTCTCCTTTCAAATATGTCGTCCTTCGAGATACAGAAAGGCTATCCATAGCAGGCGTACTCCTTTGCTTCAGAGAAATAAAATTAAGCCCCAATGGCCAAGTAAGTGAGCACCAACGAAAATGAACTGTGCAGAGATCAAACCAAAATGTCTCACCGTTTGGATCAAGTACTAGGGAACTTAGAGGATAAATATCGATAATATCTGAGGCAAATTTCATAACAAATACATCTACACAATGGAGGCCTTCCTTTTAGACAACAACATACTTTTACACAACAATGGATTTTTACACAACAATCTGACCAAGAATCGGTTTCTCCCTCTCCTCGGGCTCCCTCAAATCAGAATGACATGAATTCTCCTTCAACAATGCAGATTCTCTTCCTTTATGCAGACTCGTTCAACAATCCTCCTCTGGTTTTATAGGTTGCCCACTTCATCACTCTTACTGCACTTCAAATCCATGGAAAAAAAAAACTACCATGGATCTACAGGCTCATAAGATCAATATCATGCTCTGATAAACCAACAGGCCTCTAAGATAATCTACATGCTCTGGTACCACTGTTAGATTCATAATGAAGAAAAGAGCATAAATATAATGGAAATAATAGAAGCAATCAAAAAACCATGATGAACGGAGATAACTAAACAATGACAGAAAATGCCTACTCTATTCATCAATGCTTCTATAAATAATCATGTACATAGATGTACATATATAATACAAAAGACTATAACTGTCATGTAACTGTATAACAGTTAGGTTAACTTAACTAACCAACTAACTTATGATTAATGTTTTAACAGGAAAACCCACAAAACTCAGATCTAAGTATTCCTCTCCTCCTACAGCCAAAAATCCTTCTTACAAAAGTTCTAAGAGTATCTAGTTTTTAGAAAAGAGACTGGTATCGTTCTTCTCCAAAATTATTTATAATTACAAAAGGAAATTCCCAAAAGGAAAACTGGTGAAAAACAGTTTTAGATTTCTGATTTTCAACGGATGAAATGCCTCATTCCTTTTTGCTGGTGCAATTCCATTTCTCCAAAACCTATGGCTTCAACCTTTCCAACAAGATCCCTGCAAAAATTATGCAAAAACATAATTAAAAACCAATAAAATTTACACACAAAATTTAAAATGCAAAACGGTCCAACAAATTCCCCAATTCAAATTAAAATTAATAAACTGAATAAAAATGAGATCCATGATTCCCATTGATCTCTGTAAATATTTCTTTGGCACAAGAAGGCAGTCTTCGAACGAATTTGCAACAACAAAACTTTTAGCCAATGAAATTCCAAAAACAAAGCATAGAAAATTAATTTCTTGTTGCAAATTCGTAGTTGTAGTTTCTCCTGGAATTTTGGCACAGTTAATGACCAAATATGGTCATGCAACTACTCTCAAAATCTTCTCCATCATTTTAGAGCCATCGTGGGTCTCATTTGGTTGAGTAAAACTTGAGTTATGGGCTGTCAAAGTTTAGGTTACAAATTTTTAGCCTAGGGAGCAAAATTCAACCAAACTTTGACCAAGCATAGTTTCCAAACCTTAAGTCCAAATTTAGTGAAATTGGAACTATTGAGAAGCATTTTAAAAGAGATATCATCAAAATCTGAATGGAGAGTCTCATTAATTTAAAATCAATTAAGCTGGGTGTTGTGGCCACAACAATTGGTGAAACACGGGGACAGTTATTTCTGGTTAAATTAATAAGACTAAATTTACCAAAGATGGAAGTGAAATCTTTCAAAAATTTCTCACACACTACACCAGTCCCAAGGGTCCCACATAAGATAGAAAAATATGAAAGTATGCTTCTTTTAAAGGGAATATTTATTAACTTTTTATTACATCTCTATTATTATTGGATAATAAAAATATCTAGGATGTTATTAAATATTAGTATGAATCTATTATAAAATGACCTCTTTTCCTGACATTGCTTCACTGCCAGCAGGCCTATTCAACACCTCGATGAAGTTGTCTCGGTACCATGTATACATTTACTCGCTGCCAGCAAGCTTGTTCAGTACTCTGACAGGTTTGTACACATTTCCCACACATACATGCTTTCAACTCTCTTGTTCCCACCCTTTTGATAAACATATTTGGAGAATTTCTTATAGCAATTGGGTGAAGAGAGTGGGGTGGTACAAGAATATTTTTACTTAAAGGACTGGATGCTATACTAGTTGAGTTTGACCCCACTATTGTTCTCATGATCTGCCCAAGTAGAGGATTTTATATGCGGAGGGGTATGGGAGGGATTCAAAGCAAAGACTGAAGACAATTTGTTCATTTATAAAGGTGAATTTATACCACATGAGTAAAATCTCAATTTTCCCCATAGTTAATGGTTAATGCACGAGAAGAGTGAAAACTTGATGAAAATGACCTTTAGGTAAATGAAATCCTATTGAAAAGAAGAAAGAAAATGCACAGCTACAGGAAAAGATAAATGAAAAGCCAAAGATTGAAAGAAAAATTCAATTTGACAACTTATAAAAGTATATCTCAACAAAAGAATGAATATGAGTAAAGCATGAGTGTTTTCTTAAATTGAGATTTTCATTAATTTTTTTTTTCCAAGTTAAAGCTAATTGGGCTTTTTATTCAAACCAAAATCCAAAATCTAGGAAGTCACGATGATTAAAAGATGAAGTTAAATCAGATATCCCTTGTCTTGCAAATGCCTTGTTTCAAAATTAAGCCTCCATGGAAAAATATTAACAATTATCTAATAAAGATGAGGCTTATAACGATATGAAATGAAAGAAAAATAGAGGTTCATAGACTCCCTGATTTAACTTATTTGCAATTTGATCAAAATCATCATTGTTTTTATTAACTCAAAAGAAGGTGAAACAAGGAGAGAGAATTCCAAATCTTAGTAAGTAGGGGTGCATGATTTTCAAGAAAATTCCTGAAGAGCAGAAAATAAAAGTTTTCATGTTCAAGATTAAAATTTTCATTAGAATTTACAGATTTGTGCTAAAATAAAATTTGCCAAAATATGCATAGCTTTAAGTTGCAGTTGTGAATATCGCCTTTGCAATTTTATTTGCCCATGAAACTTGCATCTTGATTAGAAACCTTATTGTTTGTCAGATCATGCAGTTAGCTAAGGCTTTATCTCAGTGATTAAATTTTCATCAGTGATGTTAAAAAAATTAGTTGTATTATAAGAACAAACACAACATCATTATAATTCATATCATAAAGCACATAACTTGTATAGAGCACATCTTGTCAAAAATTAAAATTATTATGAATGTGAGCAAATTTCCCTTGACATGTCGGTAAGAAGGTTTTATTGATATGGCTCTAAACCATTATTTTCCATAAAATTAAGGGCTTGTTGCTCGCTTATTTCACATGATCTAAACTCGGGAGTGATTAGTTTCCAATATTTATTTGATCCTGTCACTCCTTCAAAGGGTTAGCTATAGATCATTTTACTTGAGTGATTTGCAATTAAAGGTATAGTTGAAGTCTTATAGGATTGAATCCAAAGTGAATAAAACCTCTTTAGTTTTCCTTATGTGTTATATGTCATGCTTTCATTTAATATCCTATGTGTGGAAATTCATGGAAAAACAACATAATACACATAATGGTTATGATACTTCCCTTGATAACGGAGTTCACCCGATGTGGGCTACGTCTCCGGGTCATGCTCCATAGCTTGACCTCTTTATTCTCCCCATTGTAATGATGTCTCTCCTTTACAAGTTGTAAGGCCAAAGTCTCTTTTCGGTGACGACAACAAGATATCAGAATGTGACCAGGAATGTATACAATTTCTCATGTTCATGAGGCATCCATGATGCTGACATGGACATCATTCCCACATACCCAATACATAAAAAGAGGAAGAATAAAAGATGACCCCCATCAACATGGAGCCATAGAGTGCCTTAGATCTGCTACTCAGATCCAAACATATATGCATCCCATACAAAGATCCCGAAACTACAAGATTTAGAACTGCTTCATTGGCCACTTATCCTGCAAGTGCCACAATTTCTCTGTCACGTGTAACTGATTGTTTTTATGTGGAAGAAGAGAAGAAAACAAGAGACATAAGGAATAAGTTGATCTTGTTGCCTTGTTGCAACCCCTCCATGCTCTTTCAGACCTGTAACAAGCATACTATGCTGCAACATTTAATGACAAAACAACATAATGAAAAGCATGCTTACATTGGCTTCTCCAAAACTTAGCTTGTTGATTTGAAGCTCTGCTGCAAAAACAAACCTCGCCATTGGATTTATGTCGCCGAATTACCTAAAAATGACTGTCAAATCGTCTCCATCAGACATAGGCACCTTCATGCCTCCTCTGGACCTTTGTCTCGATTTGCATGCAACCCTATGTAATTAATGCACTGACATATGCATTGGAACACATGCACGGTTCTGACATGGGAAGACTGGCGCGCTCCTCCTTGTGGATTGGCAAAAGTGGTTTTTAAATAACATCTTGGGCGAATGTTCCAACCGGGCTATTGGCCGAGTTGGTTGGCATGCATGTGTGAAGGCATAAAGGTAGGGGGAGGTCCCGGGGCCAAGCCCGCAGGCCTCCCCATTTTGAGTTATGTTATAACCGTTGGATTTTTTGGTTGGTGGTAGTTCTAACTCTGGCAGGGTCACTATATATAGTGGGACCTCTACCATATTTGGCGGGGTTTGCTCTATCCTATTTTTTTTTTAGATCCGGACATATGCTCTCATTGGGAATTTTGGGGGTGCCACGTGGTACCTCTGATTGGGCCACATGGCACCCAACTATTTGCCCATTCTTGTCTAGTCACTTTCCACATAGGCATGACATCATTGCATTGTTGGCCCAGTTGTACACCACCACGTGGCGCTTCTGGAGGAAGCCATGTGTCTGTACGGATGCCACGTCATCTATACAGACTGCCACGTCAGCCTGCCATGTCATTGTACGGATTTCCATTCACTATATGGACTTCCACATCACCTTTCCACATCACTATACGGATTGTACAGAGTTCCATGTGTCATGATCTGATTGGTCCATGGATCGACCCAAAAATGTCAAAACTGGTTGACACGTGGAAGCCTCTGGTGCTACCACGTCACCATATTGACGTCATGATGATTTCATCATGCCACATGTATCCTTCCCACTCCTTCCACATGTGTTGTACGGATGCTGACGTCAACAGTACGAATGTTGACTCATCCCCTGATGACTGGGCTAGGTTGACCAAACTTTGACCGCGAATAACTTTCAATCTGTAACTCCGTTTGACGAGCCATTTGTACCATTAGAAATGTTTGGACACACTCTTCACGATCATGCCATTTTCACTAAGTTTTGGGAACTTTGAATTTTTTCCCTTTCTCTATTTGTTGAGGCCATTATGAGCCTCCTAGGATACTTCTAGAAATTATGGGATGTTCCCTAGATCCATCTCGATCATGACACATGCATTATAAAAGAAAAAAAGAAAGAAAAGTGATTTAACTAAACTATTCCTACTCCTACTCTAATCTAATAGGGGAATTACAAATTAAGTGAAATCGTACTTCCAATGAAGCCAATCAAGCACTTTTAATCATGCACATATGTATATGTCAAACATTAGTAATAATAATAAAAATAAAAAGTATTACTAATTTACTAAAAGAAAAGTTAAATCTATTATGTACATTAATTCCTAATAAAAAAACATAAGACTTTATTTACAAGAGAACTCTCCTTCAACCAATTCTCCAACCATATATTTATTGGATCATAAAAATGAAAATGGACATCTGATATGGATTGGTAAACTTTGGAAAAAGAGAAGGATAACATGCTACATTCAAATGATTCTTTTATAAGTTCTAAATCCTGTAATGAGTTGTTAGTTTTTAAAAATAAACCTACATTGCTATTTACAGTAATGGTATAAGACTCAAAGGATTGATTCACAAGTGATTCCTTTTCACAAGTATCATCGAAGTTAACAACATAAAGATCATGTACTTGCGAAAAGCAATCATGATCATGACAATTCAAAAGAACTTGATCATCATAAGAGTCATAAACTTGAATGGTCTCTTGAACATTGAAATCATTATAAATTTGAAGATGTGAGTTTTTTTGGAAAATTTTTGAATCAAAATCTCTCTCATTTTCAAATATAGATTGACTTGAAAAATTAGGAATGTGAGAACTTGACATAACCATCACCAGAGGGTGAAGTGTCTCAATATTCTTGATCCTCAAGTCATCATTATTAATGACTTCAATTTTTTTATTTTTAAACATTAAATCTAAACAAGAAGAATGATCAACAACCGATTCATAAGATTTCTCATAGCTATTGGATGAATATTTCATTGATAATTCATTATTTTGACCCATGCTAACAAGCAATTCATTATATGTTAAATTTACAATAACTCCTTTGTTTTCTGGAAAAATATTTGCATATAGAGGAGTTGCTAAATTATTATCAAACACATTCAAATTATTAAAAAGATCAGGGTATGAATCATAATGACTATTGGAACAGTTGAAGTGAAAAGCTTCCCTTTCTACAAAATGACAATTTAATTCCTGAATTTCACTTTCTATTACTCCATTAATATCTATGATACATAATTCAGATTTAATATTATTAGAATTAATTTCAGGAACATCATATGTTTGGATGGAATTAAATTCCTGAAAATTATGATTAAAATGCTCTAAATTATGTAATTTCAATTCATGCACATAATTTGAAAAATCAGAAGAATCTCTTATAAGAAGCATGCTACCAGAAGAAAAATTATTGTTGTCATTTTTAATTAAAATGTTGATTGTTGGATTTATTCTTTAACATAATTTTCCAAACTTAAAATGGTATCAGGATCAGAAACAATCATATTCATATTTTCTTGAGTCTATTTATTAGCTATTTCAACATTCTTTCCATGAATAGAGTCAACAATATTTTTATTAACAACATTAAATTCATTACGATCAGTAGTATATTATTGTTCATGATGAATATTAGAAATACAACAAAGAGAAAAAATGTGTTGAAACCATCCCAATAATTGAATTTGAGGAGGAAAATCTTCATATTGAAACTGTAAACAAATTAATTTAAATTGAATGAGAAAATCATTAAAAGACTCAGCTTCAAATATATGAAGTGTTTCAAGTTGATCACAAACCTTGTCATAATCATAGTCCCGAAAAGCATGAAGGAACATTATAGTGAACTAATCCCAACTGTCTACAGAGGAAATTGGCAAAGAAAGACATCAGTCTTTGGTCTGGCCTGGAAAAGTAAGAGGAAAAATACTGCACATGACACTTTCATTAATATCATATTTATTGCAATTTAAAATAAATTGAAAAATGTGATCAAATGCAGAAAAATTAGACTCACCATTAAACTTTATTTTTGACAAGTATTTAACAACCTTCATTGGAGTACTTGAATATGACTGACTAAAGATACAACTATAGATAGGAATTTTAAAAGTAGCCATTGAATAGAAGTGAAATAATTAAAAATAAACAACTCCAAATGGGTCAACGCATCAATGGCCCTCCTTCTAGCACCAAAAATGTTGATAGCCAAAAATGACCTTCATCAACATTGGGGAAACCACCCAGTTAGAGCCCCAAATTAGACTCTTTTTTGTTTAGGCTAGTGGTTCTGACTGGTTCTAATGGGTCCAATTACCCCCTCACCCTTCTTTTCAACTTGTGATATATCTAATTACCATCAACATGAAGAGAGATATCAGATTTACTCTCTTTTTTCTAGATTGCAAGAAAGCAATCCTTAAGCTAACACACAGGCTCATATAAGCCACAAATGAGGTTTGTCATCTACAAGGAGACTTATATAAATGAGAATTGAATCTAAATCTAAATGCATGCCTACTTACTAATGCATAAAAACAAAACAAACTACTCTAACTCGATACTTAAGACATAGCTCCCAAATACCAAGTGCAAAGATTCAAATATAATGGGGCTCTAACATGTTTTTTATGATGAATATCGAGTTGTTGAATTAATTCTAACAACTAACTTTATAAGTGAAATTCATGCTATGTTTTGGAGATCAAAATGCTAAGATATGAATCATTGAATCATGGAAGTAATTCACACAATTTAATGACAATTTAAATCAATTTTTAATGAAAAATTTCGGAGTAAATAACTACTCAAAAATTTCTTTAAATGTAGGAGAAAAATGAGAAATTGATAGAAAATCCATGTAATAATAAGATCAGATATTTAATCCAATATACAAGAATTCTCATATTTAACAAAAGTGCAAAAATAATGAATTATTGACATAGATATGCCATTAAGAGAGTAAGATTTGTATTGACAAATAATAGTATTTGAATACACACAAAGAAACTAAATCACTTTCTCTGTTTTACCATGAATTTCTTCAACAATCTTCCCAATACTTAGAGTTCTACTAGCAAAGAAAAGAGTTTCAATAGTGCAAGTTGAACTTCTCCAACAAATATTGGATCTTGAAAGGAAAACACCCAAAACTCAGATCTGAGTATTCCTATCCTCCTACAAAAAACAATCCTCCTTATAAAAGTGATAAGTGTCTCTAATTTTTAGAAACGATACTGGTATCCTTCTTCTCCAAAATTATTTATAATTACAAAAAGAAATTCCCAAAAGTAAAGTTGCTGAAAAATAGTTTTAGATTTTCGATTTTCATCCAATGAAACACCTCTTTCCTCTTTGTTGGTGCAATTCCATTTCTCCAATACCTATGGCTTCAACCTTTCCAACAATCTCCCTACAAAAATGATTCAAAAACATAATTTAAAACCAAAAAAAATTACATAGAAAATTTAAAATGCAAAATTGTCTAACAAATTCCCGAATTCAAATCAAAATTAATAAACTAAATAAAAATGAGATCCATGCTTCCCATTGATCTCTGTAAAGATTTCTTTGGCACAATAAGGAATTTTTTGAATGAATTTGCAACAAAAAAACTTTTAGCCAATGAAATTCTAAAAACAAAGTATAGAAAATTAATTTCTTGTTGCAAATTCGTAGTTGTAGTTTCTCCTAAAATTTTGGCATAGTTAATGACCAAATCAGTCAGAAAGTTGGTTTGGATTGATGGAAAGTTGGTTTGGATAGTTGGTTTTCATTGATATCAACCCTTGGAGAGTGATATTGTAGATTTATGTCAATCCTTAGATATTGATGTCAACCCTTGAAGCAAGTCTGGTGGTAAATTCTGGTAGCCTCAACAGTGTAGTTAAGGAACCCGAGTTAGTTTGAAGAATAATGTAATGGAGATTAGTAAATTTGTAGGTAAAACTATTTTAGATGGATAGTACATTTTGTGCCATTTCTGGTGATATGTGGTACATCACATAGTTGATCATGGTTGAGGAGATATGGCTTATTGAATTTGGAGAACCCTCATGAGTTATCTAGAAGCCCCTAGAAGGTCAAAGAAATCAATTTATTCTAGAAGATCATAGAAGAAGTTTACTAGTCAAAGTGGTTGTAACTAAGAGTTAATCATGAGTTAAGTTGTTGCAAAAATAAAATAATTAAAAATAAATTAGTTGCAACTAGAAGTGGTGAGATTAATATTTGTGGATAAAGTGGTTGTAACTGGAAAAATTAGTTAGAAATGGGTTAGGCCTAAAAGAAGGAATTTGCGTAAAACAATTAGAAGATAACTCCTAGAGGAAGATACTTGGAGAGTATAAATAAGAGGGTAAGTGTATCTTACTAGCACCTATTGAGTACATTGAATATCTATTATTTTGTGAAAGGTTTATTTCAGGTACTCATTGATACATTTGAAGTTACACAAGTTTGAGGTAGAAAATGAGGGTTGACAGTGAAAATCTTGGACTTTCAGAAAAACCTTAGTTTATGAGGTGTACGTAGGCTACAGTGGAGGAAGGTGTGTACGTACGTGGGCTGTAGTGGAGGAAAGTGTGTACATACGTGGGTTGTAAAAGAGAAAGTAGCATACATGTTAAAAAAATCATGAAAACTTGAGTAGATGTTAGTACTAGGTCCCTAAAGTATGAAAGCACGTTCCCATGTCAACATTCTATAGGTGCACTGACAAATATGATGCTCATGCTAGTCAAAAGATTCTTTTGGCTGCAACCATATGGAGCCTTCTTCATCCAACTCAGGAAAGCTGGTTTGAGTTTGGCACTTAGTTCCAATCACCTTCTTTAAGAAGGAGACATGAAAAACAAGATGGAGCTCCGAATGAAAGGGAAAATCTAACTGATAGGCCACATGTCCCACGTGCTTGGGAACTGTATAAGGACCATAAAATTTGGGTGCGATTTTCTGACAATGGTCGGCCTTGAGTGAAGTCTACTTATAAGGTTGCAGTTGAAGAAACACCTGGTCGACTTCAGCAAATTGATGTTCATAGCCACCTTGATCTGTTTTTTTCTTCATGCGATTATGAGCCATGACCAAATTCTCTTTGAGGGTATGGAGAATAGCCTCTCGAACTATAAGAGTTTTGTCAACCTCCTAGACCTTCGAGACACTGGGCATATATGAGAGAACTGAAGGTGGATTTTGGCCATATACTTCTTCAAAAGGAGTCATGCGAGTAGTTGTATGGTAAGAAGTGTTGTACCACCATTCAGTTAGTGGTAACCATTGAGCCCATTGATTTTTCCTTTCAGATGCAAAACACCTCAAATATGTTTCCAAGCACTTGTTGACAAATTCAATTTGACCATCAGTCTAGGGATGATAGGCGGTGTTGACATGCAATTGGGTGCCCTGTATCTTGAACAATTCTTGCCAAAAATTGCTTGTGAAAGTGGGATCTCGATCATAAACAATAGAATGAGTCATTCCATGAAGCTTGAAGACATGATCCATGAAATGTTGAGCCACAATGGAGGTAGTAAATGGGTGTTGAAGAGAACAAAAATGAGCATACTTGGAAATAAGATCAATGACCACCATGATGAATGAAATATTTCTTGATTTAGGTAAGCCAAAAATTAAATCCATAGAGATATCCCTTGAAATAGAGAGTGGAATCAGAAGAGGTTGAAGTGTGCTAGGGCCTTTGATTGTTTCTCCCTTTTTTCATTGACAAACATCGTATTCTTCCACAAAAATGTGAACATCCTATCTCATACCATCCCTCAAATTTTACGGTAAACGGTAAACTAATTTCTACATTTTTATGGTAAACGGTAAAAATGTGAACTTCAATTAATAAAATATTGCCTTGAATTACCTTGGTGTAGAGGTTGTTGTCTGCACTTCCTTTTCTGAACCCTGCCTGCTGCAGATACTTATCCAGTCTGGAGTACCATGCTCTAGGAGCCTCTTTTAGACCATACAAGGCCTTCTTTAATTTACACACATAGTCGGTGCTCTATGACAACTGAAATCCTTTTGGTTGTTCAATGTAGACTTCTTCTTCAAGTTCTCCATTCATAAAAGTTTATTTTATGTCCATTTGATATACTTTAACATTTTTGGAGCATGCATAAGCTAAAAGAAAATGGATTGCTTCCATTCTGGAAACTGGGGCAAATGTCTCTTCAAATTCGATTCCTTCAATCTGTGCATATCCTTTACATACCAATCTAGATTTGTTCCTTGTAACCTGTACATATTCATTCAATTTATTCCTGAAACCCCATTTTGTGCCGATCACATTCTTATTCTTTGGTCTTGGAACCAATTCCCAAGTGTCATTTTTCTCTATTTGATCCAATTCTTCATCCATGGCCTTATTCCAAAATTCATCCTTGCTAGCTTCTTCAAAAAAGTTTGGTTCAATTGTAGATAAGAGTGCTAGGTGTGTTTGTTCTGGTGAATGGATTTTTCTTCTAGTTTCAACTCCTGCATCTTTGTTTCCAATAATCAGATCTGAAGGATGATTCTTTTGTACTCGTTTGCTAGGTGTCTTTGGAGATACTTGCTGAACTTGCTCTTCTACTTCTATCAGATTCTCTTCATCTTCATCTTCCTCTTCTTCTTCTTCAAAAAGTTGTTCCATTGATTTGTTTTCTTCTTTCTTTGATTCTGGTCTGCATGTTTCATCAATTGTTACATTGATGTTTTCCACAACTTTGTTTAATCTTATATTGTAACACTTGTATGCTTTTCTTGTACTTGATTAACCAACAAGTATTCATTTGTCCACACGAGAGTCAAACGTTCCCATTCTTCCCTCTTCTCTTTTGATGTAACATTTTCTTCCAAAAACTCTGAAGTGCTTCATATTTGTTGGTCTTCCTTTCCATAGCTCATAGGGAATTTTATTAGTGTTGTTTCTGAGCATTACTCTATTAAATTAGTGTTGTTTCTGAGCATTACTCTCCATGATCTACCTTTCAGTGGTTAAATTGATTTTTGAAGGAACCTGCTCTAATACCAATTGTTGGATTACTAAGAGGGGGGGTGAATCAGTAATAGCGTAATTATAATCCTTTTTCTTCAAATGTTATATCAATGTAGAATTATTATCCAATAATGAGCAGTAAGAAATAAACAGTCACACACATACACAGTACACTAGTGTTTTACGTGGAAACCCAAATCGGGAGAAAACCATAGAATGCTTTTTCTTATATGTCTTGAAGAATTACATTCATTGGAAGCACCAAATTCCTTTGTTTTCCAGCTGCAACTGGAAGGAGGTTCCAATCCCCTAGTTTCTCAGGCTACAACCTCAGGGAAGATCCAAATCCCCAATTCTCTGGCTACAACCAGAAGGAGGCTACAACCCCCAATATTCTCCGGCTACAACCGGAAGGTGGCTACAACCACCTGTCCTTTCCCCGTCCTACCACCCTGAAGTAGTAGTAGAATGATGGAACCACTGTCACACTATCATTGTGAGATATACCACTGTAAACCTGTACCAATAAATCTGAACCATGCATCAACATGTACCTCAACCTGTAATCAACCTGTACGATAAACAAGTGCATCAACCATGCACCAACCTGTAATCAACCTGTACCATAAACAAATGCATCAACTATGCACCAACCTGTAATCAACCTATAACATAAACAAGTGCATCCAACCATGTACCAAGTATGTTCCAATCATGTTTCAACTACTCGTCAACTATGACTCATCAATATGTACCAACATCATCAACTATACACCTCATGTATGTGCGCCAACTCATCAACTACTTGTCTCAACCATGTACTCAACATGTACCACAACCAAAATCCCTCATCAATTTCATCATCCAAATCTGATTTGTAGCTCTATAATAGACCTGGTGTATATGATCACATTCCTATAAACCTTTCTTAACTTTAAAAACAAGAGACTAGCATTTTCATCAAAATTTTCTTTAGTCTCACATGCCTAGTTTTGGATTAGTCAACAACCCTAATTTGAACTAATCATAACTTTGAACCTGTAATGTATAAAGATATGAAACTGATACACAATGTTATTCAGTGTGTTTTATGCAATTCCTACAAGTGTCACTACTTGTAACCTCTTAGAAAAGGAGTTATAGCAAAAATGGCATACCTTGCTGAATTCTAGCTTATTCTAGAGAGCGACCTTGTAGAGTGTGCCCCGCACAAAATATTTAATGAATTGACATGAAAATGTTACATATCATACTAAATATTTTCCCCTAACCAAAACAATTTTTCTCATGGAATTTGGATCTGTTATGAATAAGTTATGACGTTTTTACCCGAAACACCTGATTTTGACTAGTTTCAAGACTCGCCATAAACCCTATTTTCCACGGAGTGTAACTCCCAAAATACAATGAACCACAAGCTGAATTTTTTACCATAGATACTTGGTTATGTTTTCTCACTTTCATAGAAATTTCACACTCTGAATCATTATAGAAAAAAAGTTACAGCGAAAATGGTGAGATGACCTGTAAATAACATACCTTAGAAAGCACCATCAAAAGAATTTATCCTTCCTTGCATTTCGACCTTATTTTCTTCACCTTCACTCTGAATTATGGTTTATATATCCTTGGTTACCTCAGACACATATAGATATTCAATATTCTCAAGTGTGATTCAAATGAGAGAGCCTTGCCTCGTATTTATACTCTCCAAGTAGCTTCCTTAAAAACATTTTCTAGGTCACTTGGCCCACTTTCCTTATTTTAGGGTTGGGTCCACTTCTAATTTCTCCATTAAATTTATTATTGAAATAATTTGTTTTGTATTCACTTTGAATTTTAATGCACTCATCAC
>ML816736.1:0-27519 GCA_009831015.1 Picea engelmannii | reverse complement strand
CACTCATCACTTCACTTTATTATTTACCTTTTAAAATCTCTTAAACCACTTTGATTACTTTGACCTTTTGGGGCTTCTAGATGACATATGAGAGTCCTCCAACTTCGTAAGGCCATAACTCTCAAACCGTGAGGATTTATGTGCCATTCTACATATCACTAGAAATGGCATGACATGTACTATCCATATAGAATAGTATTATCAGAAAATATATCATAACTCATACTATTACCCATCAAACAAACTTGGGTCCATTACCCAAACCTGGGGTCTCCAACTTCTCATGGCGATAACTCTCTAAACGTGAGGAATTATGTGGCGTTCCACATACCACCGAAAATGACATGAAAAGCACTATCCATCTAGGATATGGTCCATGAAAAATTCACTTTCCTTCATCTCATTATTCCACAATTAAGCATGGGTTCTCTTACTCCACAAAGCGTCTTCCCATGAGGGATTTCACCATAAGGGGACCACTTTGGATTTCATCCATATTTACTTCTTATCAACAATGACAAAACAATAATGAGTCATATTTACATCAAACAATATTGGGTCCATTACCCAAACCCTTGTGCTACGGGTCTTTCTTCAAGGGTTGACATCAATGACAACCAACGTTAATCAACAAGAACAAAGATAAAATACCTTCCTATACACTGTATTCTCAAGTGAAAATAGATCTATCTATGATGAATCTCACAACAATAGACATGCATAAGCCATTGACACAAAAAATGAAGGGAATAGGCCAAGTTATGTATTAATGGAAATCCATAGTGAAGCACCTACAATCCAATGTTTTGTTGCAACAACTCCTCCAAGATGTCCTATCTAACTCTCCCCTAAATGTCTCAAGATCATAATTATAATGCTCTCATGGATTATCCTCCCTTTTCACCTTGGAATTCACACATTATATAGAATTTAGAGGCTTAACCATCATAAAATGTTTTAGGAAATGGTTAAGGATTTTTCTCCATAAGTTGAGATTTAGTTTATCTCATCGATATTGAGTTTACTTAAGATGGGGTCACGAGATATGACTCGAATCCTTGACTTCATATTATCGGAATTAACCCTTAGAAGAAGGTGGGATATCCATAACTCCCTCTAACCACTTCAGTTCTCCCCCAATATTGAGCACAAAGTGTTGTCAACACTACCTATATATTGGTAGGGGAGCGTTGACAAGATTTCAACGCTCCATATACATGGGAAGAGGAGCATTGACCTTAAAAAATCATCAAAATATCAAGGTAAAAGGTATTGTTTTGACCTTCTGAAGATGTGTTTTACTCCTCCACAATGACTAGGGATTATGACAAATTTTCTCACATGGTAATAAAGTTGTGACACTTAATAAAGTGCATGTGACACTTAATAAAGTGAATGATAAACTTAGTAAGGTTCATATGACATTTGATAAGGTGCATACGACACTTAAGTGAAACATTTAGGCATGTAACATATGCCCCCTAAAGTTTGAGGTTAGAGGAGAAAATGATGGTTGAAACACTTTACATAAATATTAATGCAATGGCATTGGATTAGGAGAGCCTGGAAAAACATCAAATAGTGTATATGTGTCATCTCCAAGGAAGGAATAACTATGCTCAGAATAAACTGACTCAAATCATAGTCATCGTCCAATACACTGTGGATCAATGAAAGTAATGACCAAGGATATGGCCACCAAAGATACAGTGTGGATCCATACCTCCATGACATGATCTGATCATAGCCATGAAATAATACATCTTGGAGATATGATATGACAAAATCATAGCCACAAACCAATACAAAGTGGATCTATGTGACAACATATACATCAATGAGATTGTCAATATGATGGTTATACTGGAATCTACAACATACTCAAATGATATCCAACACAACCTAGGAAAAGCGTATAATAGAGTAAGTTACCAACCCATGGTATTCATCTAGATCCTGAAATAGTATGATTCTATCCATGTGAATATATGTCTTGATGTCGAATATGGTAGAAACCACTTGATTACCGGTCATTTAATGTATATCATTAAGAATCATGAGGGAAATCACCAATGATGGCAATGACTCCAAACGTACCCTAGTACATTCCAGCGAATGTGAATAAATGAGTTGAATTCAAACATCCATGGAATAATTCGATTAGAGGCCATTGGTGTAAACCTATTGTCGAAGGTGAGGAAACCTACCATTGAGGCATGCAGGTTCCAAGGTACTAATTGGTTTCTAAGTCTAATTCCTGGATAATGTGTTGAATTCAATAGGAACAAACTTGTCGAAGGACGACCATGACGTGTCCCCCATCATCGACATGAAACAAACACTGGAAAGTGATGCAATATGGTGAATGAATGAGTATGGACTGACATGAGGATGAAAACTGGTAATATTGCATAATGGCTGGTTTGAAGTGAAACTTCCCTTGAACATTGTGAGGCACAATAAGTGACTTGGTAGCATTGACTCAACGATTACCAGGAACATAATGTGATGATAATAAAATCACTCTTCGATTGGAAAAAAAAGGTATACTAACACATAGAATCGGTATGAATTAGAGACAAGAAAATTACTCAATTATAAGACAATATGCAAATAGGTTCCATGCTCAAGGGAGACAACAAAAAACTTCCATAATTCTTTCCAAAACTTGACCCACTTCCCTCATATTTCCCCCCCACCTTGATTGGAAAGTACCTCTTTGTTTTTTAACGACCTTGAGGAGGATAACAGATGCTCGATATAGCTCATCTTAGATGAGTCCCTCATCACATGTTTAATGAACCTGAAGAATGAGGGGTTTGATCCTGTATGGGTCCTCCGATGCATACATTTATGAGCCCAACGAGGGAAAGCTCTGTGATCTTTTGATGTTTGGATATTTTGAAAAGATCTTAAAGATGACTCCAACGGTGTTCTTTTTTGTAAATTAGTCCCTCAAGCCCAAAAATGTATTAAAAAATACAAGGGAGAACTCTTCTGTCCAAGGTTGACTAGAGTGTTCCTTTTTTGTAATTAGTCCATCCAATCCAAAAGAGGATTAAACTTATGCTGAATAGATTCCCTTTCAATCATTTTAATGAGTTTGAAAGGAAACAATCTCATTCGAGAATATTTCCATGTTTAGGGATTCTGAAAAGAGCTTAAAGTAGACTCCAAAGAGTTCCCTTTTTCATATAGTTTTTACAAGCCCGAAAAATTGAAAAAAATATGCTTGATTGTACTCCAAAGAGTTCATTTTTCATATAGTTTTTACTACCCGAAAAATTGATAAAAATATGTTTGGTTGTCTGCTTCATTTTTTTATCGAGCTTGACACGGAAAGAGAACCATGCTCAGGGTAGGTTTCATTTTTACACAAACTTGAAACATAGAAAAACTATGCTTGGGGTAGGTTTCATTTTTAAACGAGTTTGAAACAAACAAAAAAAATGTGCTCGGGGTAGGTTTCATTTTTATAGAAGCTTGAAAAAGAGAAAAACTATGCCTGGGGTAGGTTTCATTTTCACACAAGATTGAAATAGAGAAACTCTATGCTTGGGGTGTCTATTTCATTTTTACACGATCTTGAAATACAAAGTGAAATTGTTCTTGGAGTGATACCCATTAGTAAGTGTTCTTCCCAACATGATGTCTAGAGGATGGTACCTTTCCCCCAGCATAATCAGTAGAGACTAGCGGCTTAACTCCAGCATGATGGCCAAAGGTTGGAGACATGCCCCCCAAGATTTGTTTCATCTACCGACTCTTCTTCTAAACCTGATTAGACACTTGGCTACTAATAGAAATAGGTTCACCATAGGGGTAGGAATAAAGAGGATCAACTAATAAAGGTGGAAGAAATGAAGGTTCAATTATGATATCTAGTTGTGTGCTTCATTTAATTGTTTAACGATCTTGACACAGATGATGAACCATGCTCATGGTATCTGTTTCATTTTTAATGAGCTTGATATAGAAGGGGAACTATGCTCATGACGATCTGCTTCATTTTTTACTGAGCTTAACACAGGAAAGGAACGATGCTCATAATCCTTTGTTTCGTTTTTTAACAAGCTTGACACAGAAATGAGAACTTTTCTCAAAATCATTTGTTTCTTTTTTTAACAAGATTGACACATAAATAGGAACTTTGCTTGAAATCCTCTGTTTTATTTTTTAACGATATTGACACAGAAATGGGAAATTTTCTCAAAATCCTCTATTTAATTTTTTAACGAGCTTGACACACAAACAAGAAAGTTTCTTGATACCCTTGACCATGGCTTCCAATAGCTCTTCATCAGATGGAAACACAACACTCTGGAAGGAATACATCTCCAGGAACTCAGTAGGGATAACAAGGGGAAGATTAGGCTCCAAATACTGTTAGGTACCTAACCTACCTAAACCTTGAAGTGGGTAGAATAATATATTTCCATGTAATAAATATCAATATTCATAAATCCTAGGAATAAGTCAATTGTAAGAATACCTAATAAAAGTTTCTGCTTCTATAAGGATCTTCCTCCAGATTGTTCTTTTGGATAAATAGATTTTGTATAAATAAGAGTAGAGGGTATGAGAAGTTTTTTCTTGGAAAATTATTGTAATAGAGCTCTGCTCTGTTGGAGGTTGCCCCATTGAAGAGGCAAGTGAACATTATTTCCTATCAATAAAGGTATAATTCTGGTGTTGTGGGTCCATATAATTTATTGTTCTGATGTTATCTTTGCAATATTTTAGTATTTTGTTACTATATTAGTGTTATTCTCAACATTATTTTTCTATTATGCTAATATAATAGATCATATAGCTTACAAGTGGTATCAAAGCACTTTCATCGGCAAAAATTGTGGGCTAATTTTTTTTTCAGGGTAGAGATGTATTCTGGTGTCTTAGAGCTATAGATATTTGTTGTTACGGGCATAAACCCACGGTTAGGGAGTCATACACGCAGGAAATACAAGGGGTAATTAAGCGCACATATTTTGGCCACCCGTGTAACCCCTATTGGTACCCCTTCGAGTGGTAGCGCATTAGACAACACTTGTATACATATCGACCTAGATCTCTTAAAGCCCTCCATAGATAAATCGATCAGCCACCTGACTGCTATAGTGCCACCGAGAAAAACACTCAGGAAGATACTCTCTAGTACCTGGGTAGTCAGGTAGTATGTCTAAGGGCACAATCTAGCCTCCTTAGTTGGTGCCCTAAGATATTGGGTTGAGTACTACTGTTGAACCCTACATGTATATTGGAGAAATATAACATAGGGAAAACCCTTGAATGTAGAACCCTAGAATACCCTAACCCTTAGGACAAAAATAAAAACAGAACAAAGAATATCTATTGTCGTACAATTGTGCCTCTTGCATTCAGGTTGCGAAATTACTACACATTTCTTCCTATTACAAATTTGGGCATTTCATCACTACAGTATTCTTTGGATAGGAGTATAAATCCACAAGAGAAAAACAAAAAATGAGTATAGTGGTCTCGCCGACACACTTATTTGGGACCTATTCCATTGGACTCCCCTTTTCTCCCTGATCACAGTCATACCTTTCATTTTTAACATTTTTTTCTAGTGGACCTAAGCCCCTCTCAACTTCCCCAATTTTCCACCTATTCCATTATATTTCCCTTCTTTCCCTAATTGGTGTGGTACCTATCACTTATAAGTACTTTTTTTTGTCCCACCCACCCATTTTTCCTTACCTACACTTCCCCTCTCCAAATGGCCACCACTCACAACCAAGACCTGTAGGATTTCATCAATCAAGCGACCTCTAAAATTGCCTCTACCAATTCCTGCCTTGCACAACTAGAAACCCACGTTGAGCACAAATTTGACACCATGGATTCACAATTCATGAACCAATTTAACACCCTCCAGTCTGTTTTCAACCAATTTTTGAACCGCTCTTCGGGTCCTTCCTCCTCGGACCAACCCGATGTTGTTGAACCCTCTCATTCTCTTCATTTTCAATCCAACTCCTTTCAACGTGAACCATGTCTTCCCCATTTTGAGCTCAATAAATTTAATGGATCCGATCTTATGGGATGGGTCACCTAAATGGGGCATTATTTTTCTCTACATGGTATTACTAATGAATTGGCCAAACTTCACTATGTTGTCCTCTATCTAGATCTTGAACGATGGAAATGGTGGTAAAGGTATAAAAATTATCGTCAAGGGTATATTTCCTGGACTCAATTTGTTGCTGAGATCTATGATCACTTTGACACTGATACCCACTATCTCGGTCATTTGAGCAAGTTTAAACAGTCAGGCACAGTGGAATACTTTATATCTTCTTTTGAGCATTTAGAGTTTCGAACTGAGTACATGTCAGATGATTTCTTCCATGAATGTTTTATCAGTGGCCTAAAGGATGAAATCTAATCCTAGGTTCTCATGGCCCTCCCTCAGACTTGGTTGGAAGCTACTAGATGTGCTAAAGAAGCCCAACAAGTTTTTTTTTCCCAGAACAAAAAAACTGCTTTTTTTCCTTGTCCTCTCCCCACTAATCCTAACCCCCCCATCACTACCCTCAAGGTCCAAAATTAACTAGGGATGAAATGGATGAAAACCAATTGAAGGGTCTTTTCTATAATTGTGATGAAAACTATTTTCCAAGGAACATGTGTAAGGAACAAAATATTTTTAAGGCCATTTTTGAAGATGTTCCTGAAGAATATGTGGCAGTTCCAATTATTGAAGAGCCCTCCCTTCCTGATGCTACCTCGGAGCCCATTGACCCACCTGAGGTTGAACCACTCATTTCCCTGCATGCTCTCACTGGTTTCCTTACTCCCCAAACCCTCAAGATCATTGGATATATTAAGAGTAAGAATGTCATCATATTGGTTGATAGTGGTAGCACCCACAATTTTATCCATCGTTGCATTGCCCAAGAAACCAATTGATATATCTATGATGTTAATAAATTTCAAATCATGATAGCCAATGGTGGGTCCATGAAATTTGGTGGGCTTTGTGAAAATGTATGTCTTCAAATTGGACATTACCACCTGAAATATCATATGTTTTCCATCGAAATGGGTGGGTGTTACATTGTGCTAGGTGTTGAATGGTTACACACTTTGGATCCCATTCTTATGTATTTCAAGGAATTAGCCATGCAATTCCAACATGAGGGACAAAGGTATCACTTCCAAGGTCTCGTAGTTGGTTCTCCTGATATCATCACTTCCCATCGCATGGAAAACTCCTCAAGAAAGGCCACTATGGTATTATTGCTCAACTCCATTCTATTCATGTAGTTGAGACACCCTTTGTGCATCCTGACCTCCAAGCTATTCTATCCAAACACCAAGTTGTTTTTTCCACTCCTCAGGGACTTCCACCTTCTCAAGGTGTTCATGATCATTCCATACCCCTTGTTCCTGGAAATCTTCCTCCCAACGTTCACCCTTATCATCTCCCCTTTTCCAAAAAGAATGAAATTGAGAAAATCATGCAAAAATTGCTCCAAGAGGGTGTTATTCGTCCCAGTACCAACCCTTATTCTTCTCCTGTGGTCATGGTACTTAAGGGAGAAGGTACTTGGTGCATGATTCTTGAATTTCATGCCCTCAATAAACTAACCATCAACGAAAAGTTCCCCATTCCTTTCATTGATGATCTCTTGGATGAGTTGAGTGGTGCTTAGTATTTCACCAAACTTGATCTACATTTTGGTTATCACCATATCCGTATGCAAGATGACGACATCCCCAAGACTATTTTTCAAACTCATGAGATTCACTATGAGTTCTTGGTCATGCCATTTGGCCTATGTAATTCCGCCTCCACCTTCCAAAGCCTCATGAGTCATGTCTTCCATCCTTTTCTCCATCATTTTGTCTTAGTTTTCTTTGATGATATTCTCATCTACAGTAAAAAATTTCAATCCCATCTTGCCCATGTGGATCAAGTTCTTCATCTACTCTCTTAGCATCAAATTTTCCTCAAACACTCTAAATGTGCCTTTGGCACCTTGGAAGTTGAGTACTTGGGTCATATTTTTGGCAAGGTTGGTGTCTGGGCAGATCCTAAGAATATTGAAGCCATGCAAGATTGGCTTCGCCCCAAGACTATAAAAATATTGTGTGTTTTTTTGGGTTTAACAGGATATTATTGTAAGTTTTCTCATAATTATGGAAATATTGCAGTGCCTCTCACTGCTCTACTTAAAAATAATTCTTTCACTTGGACTCCCACAACTTATCAGGCCTTTCAAGCATTGAAGGAGGATATGTGCACTACTTCGGTCTTGGCCCTTCTTGATTTCACAAAT
Source organism: Picea engelmannii (assembly GCA_009831015.1). Taxonomy (NCBI): domain Eukaryota; kingdom Viridiplantae; phylum Streptophyta; class Pinopsida; order Pinales; family Pinaceae; genus Picea; species Picea engelmannii. The sequence goes on along the minus strand of ML816736.1, from coordinate 19,213 downwards.
ACCTTTGTCCTGGAATGTGATTCCTCCGAGAGAGGAATTGGATAATTCCTTATGCAAGAGGGAGAACCTTTGGCCTTTACCAACAAACAATTGTCAGACTTCCATTTGGGCCAATCACTCTATGAAAATAAAATGTTGGTTATTTTTCATGCAGTCAATCTTTGGCGCCATTATCTCTTGAGAAAACTCTTCCAAATTAAGATAGACCATCAAAGCCTCATGTATTTTCTGGAGCAACGACATTCCTCTCCAAAGAAACAAAAATGGGTAACTAAGATCTTTGGATATGATTATGAGATCATTTAAAAGAAAGGAAAAGAAAATGTGGTTGCTAACCTCTTTCTCGAAAATATGAAGATGAAGGGTCCCTTTTCTTTGTATCCTTCATTGTCCCAGATTGGCTCTAAGTTGTTTTCTAGGAATGGCTACATGATCCTAAAATTTCACACCTGATCCAACAGTTGCAAGACAATTCTTCAGTTTCCCCAGGGTACTCTTGGTACAATGATTAGCTTCGCTACAAAGGTCGTTTGTATTTAAGTAAACAGTCACAACTTAAATCCATGGTGCTTTATGAGCTTTATGATACTCCCACAACTGGACACTCTAGGTTTACCAAAACCTATGACAATTCCAAATGTTCTTTTTTCTGGGATGGTATGAAAAAGGAAGTTATCACTTTCATGGCCGACTGTGATGTTTGTCAACGTAACAAGGGAGAAACAATCAAAGCCGCTGGCACACTTCAACCACTTCTGATTCCACCTACTTTTTGGAAAGACATCTCTATGTATTTCATTGTGGGGATACCTAAATCAGGAAATAAGTAAGTCATCATGGTGTTAGTTTATCATCTTTCCAAGTATACTCATTTCAGTGCTCTACAACATTCATTTATTGCATCCACTGTGGTTCAACTTTTCATGGATCATGTCTTCAAGCTTTGTAGCATGCCTCATTCTATTGTTTCTGATTGAGACCCCACTTTCACCATCAATTTTTGGCAAGAATTGTTCAGGCTACATGGCACCCAATTGCATCTCAACATAGCCTATCATCCCCAGACCGATGGTCAAACTAAAGTTGTCAACAAGTATTTGGAGACTTATTTGAGGTTTTTTTCCTCTAAAAGGTAAAATCAATGGGCACAATGGTTACCATTAACTGGATGGTGGTACAACACTTCTTACCATACAACTACTTGCATGACTCCTTTTGAAGCAGTATATCGACAAAAGCCACCTTTTGTTCTCTCCTACATGTAAGGTGTCTCAAAGGTTCAGGTGGTTGACCAAATGCTTACAGTTTGAGAAGCTATTCTCTGTACCCTAAAAGAGAATTTGGTTATGGCTCAGACTCACATGAAGCAACAAGCTGATCAAGGTCGCTCATAATGTCAATTTTTTGAAGGTGACTAGGTATTTATTCACCTGCAACCTTATAAAAAAACTTCACTCAAAGTTGAACATTTTCAAAAACTGGGGCCCAAATTGTATGGTCCTTATACCGTTCTCAAGTGTGTGGGACAGGTTTTTCATGTCTCTTGCTTAAAGAAGGTGATTGGAACTAAGTGCCAAACTCAAGCCAACATTCCTGAATTGGATGAAGAAGGATCCATCTGGTTGTATCCATAAGCCATTTTGAACCAACGTGAGTGGCATCTTCATCAGTGCACCATCAAGGAAGTGTTAGTTTAGTGGAAATATACAACTACAGTTGATGCCACCTGGGAGCTAGCTAGCACTCTGCAACAATTTCCTTATCTCAATCCTTAAGGATGAGGTTGATTTTAAGAGGGATGGCATGTTAGGGACCTAACCAACCTAACCCCTCAAGTGGTTAGAATAATATATTTCCATGTAATAAAGGTCAATATTAATAATGCCTAGCAATAAGGAGGAATACGTCAATTGTAAGAAGACTTAATAGAAGTTTTCACTTCTAGAAGGATCTTCCTCTAGATTGTTCTTTTGGATAGATAGATTTAGTATAAATAAGAGTATAGGGCATGAGAAGTTTTGCCTTGGAAAATTATTGTAATAGAGATCATCTATGCTGGAGGTTTCCCCCTCGAAGAGGCAAGTGAACATTGTTTCTTATCAATAAATAATTCTTGTGTTGTGGTTCCATATAATTTGTTGTTCCGTTGTTATCTCTGCAATATTTCAGTATTTTGTTGCTATGTCAGTGTTATTATCGACATTATTTCTCTATTCTGCTAATATAATAGATTTGGTACCTTACAAATACCCTATTCATTGGTTCACCATTTCAACTACCATATCTAAGTCTAAAGAAGGAGAGCATATATAGAGAGGCTCCTTCTCATTCGGAGTTGAATTCATGGGACATGATGACACATAATTAACTTGTGGTGGGTGGGATACCACTTTCCTATAAGGAACATTCAAGGGAGTCATATTTTTAGTAGTTAGATGAGGACCAACAAATAAAAGATGGTCATTGATCACAATGTTTCCATTATGAGGGAAGTGCATCACTCGAAATAGTGTGGACACGAGAGATTTCATTGTGTAAACATAATCCCACCCAAGGAGAAAATTAAATTCCAAGGGGACATGGACTATCATAACATAAATACATAGTTTTTTCCCTCCTAAGGTGATGGGAAATTGAAAAAGGATCCCTAAAGGATCCCTAAAGGCTCGCTATGTATTCTGTTAAAATCCCATAGATGATGGGGCATTGACACATTTTAAGGGGAACCCATATCTTTCTAAGTAGTTGAGGATATAATGTTGATAGAAGTTCCTTCATCAACAATAGTTCTATGTATCATGATATTATCGCAAACCAACATGATAATTTGGAAAGGTAGGTAGGAAGGAAGGAGAGGCTTTGTCAGACTATTCCAATCAAAGGAATTGACCTCAATATTTGGAGGGGGTTCCATTGAAATGGGTGAAATTCCCCCTTGGTCAAAGGTATATGAATTGACAAGAAAGACTTGAGCGGTATCCACTTCACTCTACAATGGAAGAGTGGGATCGATCAAGGATTGGTTTGGAATGACCACTTTATTAAATTCACTCTCCAAGGGGAGATCATGATTGATCGATGATGGAATCAGACCGACCAATTCATCAACCAATGGTTGGTTGGGATAAGTTTCATGGGAAGACGTTGGAGGTTGTTGTTTGGAAACAATAATGTCTTCCAATAATTTCAAAGCTTCATCCATACAAGGGCTTAGGTAAGTGTGATGCATTTCCCCAGATAACCAACAAGGAATATTGACTTGAACCTTTTTTCCACCAACCTGATCATTACTATTTAATGTGTTGTCACCAACATGACCTGCAACGTCTAGAAACATGGGTTGTTGAGAACCCTAAGACCACACTTCTAAAACCTTGGGAATACCAGGGAAATTTTTAATAAGGTGGTAACCCTTACAAATATTGCTTGGGAAGTTTGGCTTACGACATGTATTGGTAGACTTGTCAATATCATCAACACTCCCAACATGATTATTAGTGGTTGGTTGATTGTCCCCTTTCTTATTTTTCTTCTTCTTTCTCTTCCTTCTCTTATTCTTCTTAGCCTCCTGGTTACTAGTATTAATACTTTCAGTAGGCGAAGAAGAAGAAAGGGAAGAAGATGCAATGAGAGAAAAAGGAAAAGGGTCAACATGAGGTTGATGTTCTTAGGGTGGAGATTTCATTCAAAACACCAGGAGAATTCGAGATCACCGCAGTGGAAAACAACCATATTGGTAATCCTATAGTGAATCTAGGAAGACTCGATGTGGCAATGTAAGGAGGACCAACATTTCCAAAAGAAGAAAAAAAAAAGGTTCCCTATGAAAAGGGATTCCTTGGTTGGTAGTCCCAGGAAACGTTTTGATAGACACAAACTTAAACTAAGGTCCCTAACTCAAATAACACACACTACAAGAGTCCAAATAATATAAAATTATGAAAAATATCCCCTATTACAGGAGAAAAAGGAAGGATATTTCGAAGACGGGAGATGATGTCGTAAACAAATATATGAGAAACAATTACCCTCGAATCCATATAATAATTATTCTTGGTGAAAGAAACCCTCACTTTGTGGGATCACCCACCAAGGGTAATGAAATCTTGATACAATGTTTTCCCTAGATACCATAAGAAACCCCCCATAGACACCTCTGTAGATACCTAGGAAAGGTTATTGGGGTTACCAACTCGCAGTTGGCCTCCATGGGGGTACCATCGACAATTGTGACCAAACATATGGGAATTATAACAAAAATTGAATCTCTTCCAGAGGACTGAAAACAAGTGGAACAATAATACTCGGGAGGACCTCAAACGAATTTGATAATCATGAAGTACTAAGATCAAATGAACCAATAACACTCAAGAAAAACTCCCAATATACACTCTTTCCTCTACAATTAGTCAATATTTCAATGGGTAATATTTGCTTCTCTTCCTCACATGACCTCATGTTTATCCCTTATGTTAGAGGGGGTTCCTAGCTGTGCCTATAAAACAACTATATTTTACCACTCTCTAGTGTTCTACAGTCTTGTTTCAGTGGCCTTGGATAATTTAGTCTCCAAGCTGTTATCACTCAGTATTTTCCTTGGGGTGTATCAAGGAAAACCTGAGGTAACCATTTCAACCACTTTGGACTGTATTCTAGACTTATACAATTATGGAGGACTTTCTCAAAAGACAAAAGGATTTCTCACTCAAAAGATATTCAAAAATAACACTCAAAAGATCATATTTCTGATCAGAACAAGTTTTTTTTATAAGGGTTGGTGGTTTGACAAACTGACGTAGTCGTGCTCACAAGCACGTCCGCTCACAAGATCTTCTCTTCTCTACTGGCCCGAATAACACTAAGGCTCTTCTATTTCCCTATTGAGAAATCTACACCCACATAAAATCTTCGTGGGATCCCCTCTTCACACTCGAGGGATCGGACTTCGCGACTTCATGAGGTCAGTGGTTGAGCATTGTACCCTCAGATCGTCGAGACCCGACAACCAATCAACACTGACCTTTCCCTCCTCCTATCGAGATTTATCCTATCTCGATTTCACCACTCGCGATGTCAAGAAACTTGCTTTACTGACTCCCGAACCCCGATACGCCGAAACTCCGACGCATGCGCGAGTTGACTATTCAACGACCCTTCACTCCATCGACATTTTGGACTTCGCGGGATCACGAATCCTGATGTCAATGTTTCAAGACTTCTTGCTGCGAAACCCCGAAATGGTGTGCCACCTGTCCACGTCACTGACTTCTATGGCCCCACACTGTTCTCATAGCCGTCGGGATATCGCGTATTGCGATTTCGTGATTCCGTTGCCAAGTTTACGGAGTTCGACCCACGAAACTCCGATATGTGAATGCACGTGTAAATCCGACGGCCCTTGTGGCTCGGATATACGGTCCTACCCCTCTTGAGCTTTGAACCTTTAGAGAATGCGATGTCGTATCTCCCCTGCACCTCTGCAAGATCAAATGGCTCATGGAGATTCGCGGATTCTCCTCGGAGAACTCCGTCCGTCCGTTCCTCTTGACGAAATCTACGAAATAGCTAAGTGTTCCTCTCCACGGAACTCGTCCACCTACGACGCAAACTTACGATGCTTCTTACAACTTTCAAGGCACAACTTCCCTGCACTGTCCTTGAACAATTTCAAAGGCCTTATCCTTCCTAAGCTTTCTCGTAACTCTGAGTCTTTAGGAAAGACTCTTTCACGCATTCCTTGCGGCAACTTTCAGACACTTCTCAGTGCTAAATCCTTTCGACTCTGCACACACCTGCAACAACAGTCCTTCAATACTTCACTCAGATTCGCAACCCTGAGCTTCACTCGTCCTGCGCACTCCCTGCACGACTCCTATGCCTGTCTACACTTCTGAATGAATGAGAACAAAAGTTACCTATCTGAACCCATTGTCAATGCACTCCTTGTGGACACTTCGACTGCACTCCTTGCAGGAATCCTTGCTTAGATAGAGAAACAACTGAAACTCATTCCTTCTTCATCTCAAACTTCAAACTCAAACATGAAATCATATACACAACACATAAAGCAAATGTAAACAGGAAGAAAACATTCATGATCATATCATTCAACATCAATACACAAAGAACAACACAAAACCATGAATTTGAATCAACTCTTCTATTAATTCAAATATCTGTACATGGGTGTTCTTACACAGCTCTCTACAATCCCTTGCTCCAATGTTTCATAATATTCCATAATGTTACAATACACAATGAGGGTGTCTATATCCCGTTTCCCTCTTGTGCTCTGAAACAGTATAATCTAGAATTAAATTCTATCTACCTGCATTAACTACTTTAAATTCCTTCTACCTACTAAGGACGAGAGAAATCGCTCAAGGTCCATTTACAGTATCACTGGATGCTCCACTCCAGTCTCTGGATCACTGGCTACTCATCCATTAGATCACTGGTTGCTCATCTCCAGTCTCTTTTTCTCCAGCTCTATATGGGTACAAATCCGAGATATTGAATATCGGAGAAATTCCGATCCCATCGAGTAATTCATTCTCATAAGTATTCGTCCCAAATTTCTTCAAGACCCTACATGGCCCGATTTTCTTCATCTTCAACTTATTATATGTTCCTCTCGGGAACCTTTCTTTCCTCAAATGTGCCAGAACTAAGTCACCAACCTCAAACTGAAGTTGTCTTCTATTCTGATCGGATCTGTGCTTATATTCCTAACTTGAATTTAGCAGTCGCTCCTTCACCTGGCTGTGAAGTTTCTTCATCGCCTCTGTCAATTATTCTACACTAGCGCTCCTAATCGTAGTCTGTTCTGAATCCCTCAGTTCAGAAATCCCTCTCGGCTTCATGCCATAGACAACCTGGAATTGACTTTGGCCTGTGATTCTATTGACTGAGTCGTTATAAGAAAACTCTGCCTGTGGTAATATGTTATCCCACTGGCTGTGGTGTTCTATCACCAAGCTTCTCAGCAAGTCTCCGAGACTTATGTTGACCACTTTCGTCTGTCCATCCATCTGAGGATGATAAGATGAACTAAATGCCAAGTTAGTTCCCAGCTTCTTCCATAAGGTCCTCCAAAAATGCCCTATGAATTTTGTATCTCGATCCGAAACTAATCTTCTCGGCAACCCATGAAGTCGAATGACCTCTTTGAAAAACAGATTAGCAATGTGAGTTGCATCACTGGTTTTCTGACATGGAATGAAGTGTGCCATCTTGGAAAATCTATCCACCACCACAAAGATTGAATCACAACCTCTTTGTGTTCTTGGCAACCCCAATACAAAATCCATGCTGATTGCATCCCACAGCCTCTCTGGTATGGGAAATGGTTGATAGAATCCCGCATTTTGCTTCTTTCCCTTCGAATGATGGAAAATTTTGCATCTGTCTACGAATATCTTGACATCTGCTCGCATTCCCGGCCAAAAATATGACTCATTCAACATTGCGAACGTCTTGTCATGACCAAAGTGCCCTGCCAATCGTCCACTGTGTTTCTCCTTCAGCAGATTCTCCCTCATGGAGCATTTCAGAATACACAGCTGATTTCCCCTGAACAACAATCCTTCCTGGATCATGTATTCGGTCCATTGGCTCCGGTCTCTGAGAATTGGATTCTCAGCTGCTTCATATGCCTCTTTAAAATCCTGATCATCAGCATACATGTCCTTGAGATCATCAAAACCTAAAGTTTTGACCTTGAACTCCTGCAACAGTAAACACGTCCTTCTCAAAGCATCAACCACTTTGTTAGTAGTACCAACAATATGTTTAATCACAAAAGTGAAATTATGCATATACTTAACCCATTTGACATGTTTCTGATTCAACTTCTCCTATTGAGTCACAAACTGCAATGCATGATTGTCACTGTACAATACAAACTCTTTCAGAATCAAGAAATGCCTCCATTTCTTCAGTGCCTGAATGATAGCATAGAACTCCTTATCATAAGTGGAGTACTTCAATTTCACTTCATTCAACTTCTCGCTGAAGTATGCTATCGGCCTGTCATCTTGACTCAAGACTACCCCAATTGCAAATCCGCTTGCATCACATTTCACCTGAAATGTCTTCTAGAAATCCGACAACACCAAAATTGGTTGTTCCGTAATCTTCCTTTTCAACATATTAAAACTCTTTTCAGCCTCTTCTATCCAGTGAAAAGACTTGTGTCTTTTCTTCACTGTATCCATCATTGTTGTGCTAATTCCGCTGAAATTCCTGATGAATTTTCGGTAGAAACTAGCCAATCCATGAAAACTTCTCACCTCAAAAATATTCTTCGGTGATGGACAATTCTTGATTACCTCCACCTTATCTGGATCCATCCTTAACTCATTTGCCGAAATAACAAACCCCAAGTAAATGAGCTCTGTCTTCATGAATGAGGACTTTTTCATATTTATCAACAACTTCTCCTATTGTAACTTCCTCATCACTGTAGCCAAATGCTTCAAATGCTCCGCTACTGTTTTACTGTAAACCAGTATGTCATCCAAATATACAATGACAAATTTTCCGATGAACTCCCTCAGGAATTCATTTATCAACCTCATGAAGGTACTCGGTGCATTTGTTAGGACAAACGACATAACAAGCCATTCATACAACCCATCGTTTGTTTCGAATGCGGTCTTCCATTCGTCACCTTCTCTCATGCGGATCTAGTGATAACTGCTTTTCAAATCTATCTTTGAAAAATATTTTTCTCCACTTAAGCAATCCATCAAATCATCCATCCTCGGTAATGAAAATCTGTACCTAATGGTTATCTTGTTGATCACCCTTGAATCAATACACATCCTCCAGCCTCCGTCTTTCTTCGGACTGAGTACTGTTGGAATAACACATGGACTCAAGCTTTCCCTGACCAAACCTTGGTCCAATAAATCCTGGACTTGCCTCTTGACCTCCTCATTTTCTTGCGGCGTCAATTTGTACGTGGGTTTGTTTGGAAAACTCGCTCCTAGTATGAGATCAATATGATGACTCACACTCTTGATCGGTGTCAACGAACGAGGTAATTCGTCCACTACTATGTCAGCGAATTCTTCCAGCAGTTCCTGAATTTTTTCTCGTAAATCATCTACCCTTGTGCTAGTCAACACAATCCTAGGATTTCTGACCACAATGAACTGTGGATCCTCCTTCTTCTTAACCTCTGTAAGAAGTTCCTTCCCACTCATGAGAAGTACTGTATTGCTTACTTCCGGCTTCACCTCCTTATCCTTAATTGGAAGCAACATGTGTGTCCTCCCATTCTTCTCCAGGGTGTATGTGTTCATTCTCCCGTCATGAATCACATTTCTGTCATATTGCCATGGTCTACCTAGCAATAGATGACAAATATCCATAGGAATGACATCACACAAGATCTTATCATTATATCCCCCTATCTTGAATTCAACTAAACATTGTTTAGTGACAGTTACCTGGTGTCCTTTTTGTAGCTATGAAACTTTGTATGGGCTTGGATGATCAGTCGTTTCCAGCTCCAACTTCTCTACCATCTCAGTAGAAATGAGATTGTCCGTGCTACCACTGTCTACAATGACCTTGCATACCCTGTCCTTAGTCTTGCAAGCAGTCCGAAAAAGTATGGTCCTTTGGATTGAACTCTCCACCTCCTTCTCGAGTGTCAAAAGGACTTTTCGCATCATCAACGATCTTTCGCCTTCAACGTCTTTTGCCTCAACATCCCACCTCTGTGCTTCGGCGATGTGAGCTTCTACCCCTTCTTTCTTCTTATCTAGACACTCATAAGACTTGTGTCCATTCTTTCCACATGTGAAGCATGTGATTACTCCACCTCTTCCTCTTCCTCTTCCTCTAGTACGAGGAAAAGTGTTGTTGTCAGCATAATCTCCTCTCTGCTTAGTATGCTTCCTTACCTGTTCAGCATATTTCCCTCGCTGTGAGATTCCACCTCTCTCAGTTCATTTGCATTTAGGCTCAAACCCGAACTTCCAATCCTCCTTGGGCTTCTGATATTTTTCCTGGGCAACTGATTTGCCTCTGGGTTGACTCCTGCCTCGACCTCTTTGACTCTGCTTTCGGCTCAGCTTCTCCTCATCTTTCAGAGCCATCTGATAAGCATCTTCCACCGTTCGTATGGTTACCATGCTCATCTCATCCTGGATATCATATCTCAGGCCATTCATATATCTGGCAACTTTCTCATCATCGCTTTCCCGATGACCTGCCCTGATGTTCAGTTTATAGAATTCCTCGGTGTATTCTTTCACTGTCATCAACTTCTGTCTCAGGTTCTGCATCCTCCTAAACAGAGTAATTTGATAGTCTCTGGGGATGAATTTCTCCTTCATCTTCACGATCATTCTGTCCCAGCTCTTGATCCTCTGCTTGCCCTTGCAGCGTCTGTCAGCTTATAGTTCATCCCACCACAATGCTGCATGTCCCTTCAATCTTGTGACAACATGCTTGACCTTCTTGTCTTCTTCGACATCTTCATAGTCAAAGTATGTGTCTAGAGCTCTAATTCAGTCTAGAAGCTCTTCTGCATCCAAGTTTCCCTCATAAACTAGGATGTCCATCTTTTCTCTTGCACCCATCCTAGCAATAGCTCTGATCAAACGTTCGTTTGATGCATCTTTGGTTGCAACTTCTTCTTCTCGTTCATCCTCAACTTCGCTTTCGGAATCACTGAGATCCCCTGCATTGGATGTGCGTCTTTGCGTTGTCTCCATGTCTTTGAGTCTAGCTCGTAGATCGTGCATCTCTCTTTCCATGGCTGTATCAGTCAGCTGTCTGCCTCTTCTTCTCAGCATTTCCCTATCCTTTGGATCGGGTGATTGCATGTCCCTTCTCCTCGGTGGCATGGTGAATTCTTCTTCTCTGCTATAGAAAGCAAAGAACCTTTCTGTGCTCTGATACCAAAAACCGATGCAGTCGCGCTCGCAAGCACGTCTGCTCACAGGATCTTCTCTTCTCTACTGACCCGAAGAACACTAAGGCTCTTCTATTTTCCTATCGAGAAATCTGTACCCACAGAAAATCTTCGTGGGATCCCCTCTTCACACTCGGGGGATCGGACTTCGCCACTTCACGAGGTCATTGGTTGAGCATTGTACCCTTGGATCGTCGAGACCCGACAACCAATCAACGCTGACCTTTCCCTCCTCCTATCGGGATTTCTCCTATTGCGATTTCGCCACTCGCAATGTCAAGCAACTTCCTTTACCGACTCCCAAACCCCAATACGCTGAAACTCCGACGCACGCATGAGTTGACTATTCAACGACCCTTCACTCCATCGACATTTCGGACTTCGCGGGATTGCGAATCCTGATGTCAATGTTTCGGGACTTGTCGTTGCGAAACCCCGAAATGGTGTGCCACCTGTCCACGTCACCGACTTCTATGGCCCCACACTGTTCTCACAGTCATCGGGATATCGCGTATCGCGATTCCCGTTGCCAATTTTATGGAGTTCGACCCACGAAAATCTGATATGCAAATGCACGTGTAAATCCGACGGCTCTTATGGCTCGGATCTACGGTCCTGCCCCTCCTGAGCTTCAAACCTTTAGAGAATGTGACGCCGTATCTCCCCTGCACCTCTGCGAGATCTGACGGCTCATGGAGATTCGCAGATTCTCCTCAGAGAACTCCGTCCATCCCTTCCTCTTGATGAAATCTACGAAATAGCTAAGTGTTCCTCTCCATGGAACTCGTCCACCTGCAACGCAAACTTACGACGCTTCTTACAACTTTCAAGGCACAACTTCCTTGCACTGTCCTTGAACAATTTCGAAGGCCTTATCCTTCCTGAGCTTGCTCGTAACTCCGAGTCTTTAGGAAAGACTCTTGCACGCATTCCTTACGGCAACTTTCAGACACTTCTCAGTGCTGAATCCTTTCGACTCTGCGCACACCTGTAGTAGCAGTCCTTCAATACTTCACTCAGATTCACAACCCTGAGCTTCACTGAGCCTGCGCACTCCCTGCACAGCTCCTGTGCCTATCTGCACTTCTGAATGAATGAGAACAAAAGTTATCTATCTGAACCCGTTGTCAACGCACTCCTTGCAGACACTTCGATTGCACTCCTTGTAGGAATCCTTGCTCAGATAGAGAAACAATTGAAACTCATTCCTTCTTCCTCTCAAGCTTCAAATTCAAACATGAAATCATATACACAGCACATAAAGAAAATGTAAACAGGAAGCAAACATTCATGAGCATATCATTCAACATCAATACACAGAGAACAACACAAAACCATGAATTTGAATCAACTCTTATATTAATTCAAATATTTGTACATGGGTGTTCTTACACAGCTCTCTGCATGCCCTTGCTCCAATGCTTCATAATCTTCCATAATGTTACAATACACAATGAGGGTGTCTATATCACGTTTCCCTCTTGCGCTCTCAAACAGTCTAATCTAGAATTAAATTCTATCTACCTACATTAACTACTTTAAATTCCTTCTACCTACTAAGGACGAGAGCAATCGCTCAAGGTCCATTTACAGTATACAAGTGCGCCTCTTCTTAATGACTACATTTAAGATTGCGCAACAACTTCAAGGTAATTTCAAAATTGGTGTTGGTGCTTGTCCAACTGTCCTCCGCTTCCGCGCTGGCTCGGTTGATGTTGGTGATGCTCCTACATCACAAACAAAGAGAAGTATCCTTGGTAAATGGAGTCAAAACTTGAATCTTAATGAATTGTAGATAATAACTAGAAAATTCTTTTCTATCAATCTCAAGGCAAGGTAATAATTAGTTTAAGAAAATAAGATAATGAGATAACAACTTGAACAATAGAAAAATCCCACTACAATAAGAGCACCTATCTATGGATGAATTCTTATTACATATTTAGAAGAAAACATAGAGGAGAACTACTTAGACAAAGCACCATAACCAGATGAATTTTGAACCAATAATTCACAAACACATAACATGTATACACTTAATGAAAAAGGAGCATCAGAGATGAATTCCCTTAACAAAATGCAGAGCATACTCGTAGACAATACAATCTTGAATATGTAATACAAGAACACATAATGAACCAAAATGCTATAATGAATCTCAAAGGAAGACAAGAGTAGTGTCTGTATTGATCTTGCAAAAAGATAAACAAGCTCCAATACCATACATAAGTCTCCTTCTCAAAAGGGTCGAACATCTCTTTAGAGTTTTACATACAAATATATAAGCCACTTACACTAGCTCTAGAATTCGAGCCTTCTAGATGCTTTCTAAAAATAGTAATTGTTACAAAAGGTAATGACTCATGCAAACAACTCTCTAATTTCTACGATATGGCTAGAAAACAATGACAAGTGTACAACTGCTCCTTGAAACCTTGGGATTGATCTTCTTACTCTTCCACCTACAAAATTGGACATGGATCTTAGTAACTTTCTCCTAGAAATTGGTATCATTTATCAAATTTGTTTGGACTCGAAATGTTGGAGCTATATGCAAAGAGCCCGAAACTGCCACTTGTCTTCCATCTGTTGGTTCATTGCCTAGTAAATAGAGATACTCTGCCACCTGTAAGTTCACTTTATCCTTAATCAAATGTTACCTTTGGATATGAACTATGAGTAATAATTGGTTTCCTTGTAATCTTGGAGAATCTTGCCACTTGTACATTTGATGCTTAACTATCTAGAACTGTTCGGTGATTTTGTGCTCAAAATATGGAAAGTTTAGATGTTCTTCAAGCCTAAAATATGATCTAATTTTTTTGAGGAAATTCTTTCCTCATTGGTAACTTCTTTAGGCACATCGGTAATATCAGGACTTAAATGAGGTCTTGCAAAATGGAACTTTAATTTGTATTCAGATTCACCACCAGGAAAATCTCCCTTAAATCCCTTCTGACTGTTAGCATTTTACTCGAATTTTCAACATTAAAATAATGTTTGATAACCTATGATTCTTAGGTTCGATGCTCGGGCTTCTTAAATCTTCATTCTATTTATATGAAAACAGGGACTCTGGAAATCCGAGCTCTATCTTTATGTAATCAATCAACCGGCGGTGAACGTTTTTGGACATTTGGTGAATATCAACAACCAATGCAAACCTTGTCCATGTCATTTGATTAGAATGAAATAAGGGAGAAACTCTGGAAGTTTTTGTGCCATTTGAGGAGGCAAATGGAGGTGAATGTGGCAGAACTTGAGCGAGTTGACTGGAAGGAAGTCCTGCTCCATCGTAAAACGCAAAGCCAGAAAACAATAGTACCACTCCCGAATCCAAACTGTATCCTTCTATTTGGCGTTCTCTTATATACTTGAGACACTTCATTTTTACACTAAGCATCCAGGACGACCTGATCCTTGAGTAATAAAAATAATATATCTATTTAATAGATGGATTCTATGCACACCTGAGATTACCATTCTTACACAAATTACATGCATTCAAATGATTATCATCTGCTCACTATCGCTTGGTACTCAGAATTTGAGTTATATATGCACTGTGAGGGCTCTTGCTCTTTAATATCGGGCTGTGATGGTGCACTTTATTCTTGGGATATATCCCACATCTGTCGGTAAAATGTACCTTCAGTTGTTTTTATATGCTAGCGCACCTAGTGACATTCTACCCGTAGTGCAAAGGAAAGGCTCCCATGTAGGTTTCTCCTCCACTCGGTACTTAGTTGTGTGTTGACTTGTGGTTGTGTTGTTTTTTGGTACTTGTATGTTTTGTATGTTGTGTTGGTCGATAGTTCATGGAATTGGATGCTTAGTTTGGAAATTTGGAGATTGGGCCTTCGGGCCCAATAAGGTTTTTTGATAAAATCACTAGTACCCTGCATAAAGACTTGATAAAATCACTAGTACCCTGTAAAGAAATCCAAGAGTTAAAAGAGTTAAAATTGGCTTTAAAAGTCAATTTTATTTGCCAATTTTTAAAGATTTTTGAAATTGGTGTTGATGAAGCTGGTGCTGTGAAATCTCGTAATTCACCGGCGTTGCAAAATGACAAACTTTTCTATTGCAAATTTCCGTGCTAACATATGCTCCATGGGGATGGAATGCTCCGTACAAGATTCCAAGAACTTGTAGTTTAGTGCCTTATCCATTCCATATCTGCATATTGTTTTCTTGAAAACATCTCTACTCCTTATTGAAAAATAAAAACATTGTCATAAGCTGCAAACTGAAGTCACACTGTAGACAAATTCAAACTGAAAAACATATGCTCATGGAGTGAGCTTATTTATG
Source organism: Picea engelmannii (assembly GCA_009831015.1). Taxonomy (NCBI): domain Eukaryota; kingdom Viridiplantae; phylum Streptophyta; class Pinopsida; order Pinales; family Pinaceae; genus Picea; species Picea engelmannii. The sequence continues at coordinate 3,969 of ML816736.1, read as the reverse complement.
TACATCAACTTACACTAATCTACCCAAATCAACTTCCTGGTCAAGTAATATGATGTGTCCAATACAACCAGTCAAATAAATGTTTGGAATGTGAGACTTGTGTCCGATATTGAAATATCAAAATGGACAATGATAAAATAAAATATGGCTGAGAGTATAGTTGAAACTGATATCCACAGTGCATAAGTGATACAAAATTTGAGCTAACAAAAATCTCCATATATGCTACCATCGGATCATAAAACAAATGACAAAATACCTTAATAAAAAATTTCTTTACCGGTCCCAACTGAATATTGGATTGCCTCTGCATATTTTCTACTTCATGATTGTTTCCAATCTTAATTATCTGCAAAACTAAATCATACTGGAGGCTGATTTCATTGTTTTCAAATGGATATTCTACTAGATTAAGTACCTCCCCAAATTGTCCAGAGTAATGAAAACTTTCATCATGAATCATGTCATGGATCTGCTCATCTGCTTCAACTTTAGTTTCTTGAGAAAACATATCATTTTGAAAATCATAGGAAACATGTTGAAAATCTTGAGGAATAATTTCTTCAACAATTCCTTGATTGCAAACACTCTGATTGGAAGATCTTCTACATAAATTGTTAAATTACATACAACATCCTTCATATAGGATATCATCACCATAACCTTGTTTGCAATAATTATTGAATGAAATATTAAAATCTTTCAATGACTAAATGCTAGCAGTCAGAAGATATCTACACCACTCACGAGCCTTTCCTTCCAAGGAGTACCTGAAAATCTTGATATGAACATCCTCATGCAAGAATTGAATATGATAAATAAAATTATGGAAATCCAGTAGGTTCTCAGTTGGTACTTCCCAATATTCTCCTCTATATCCGGGAATGCAACCTTCCCATTCATCTCTAATAGGAACTGGATTTGGAAAACTGACTATATTTGAGAAATCACAGAAAGCATACCTTTGAGCCAAAATGTTTTCCATTTCAAACTAGTGGAGTCACCTATAAATTCATCTGTAAGGAAGTTGGAGTCTCTAGGTTGAATATTGTAGTCAAGCTTGTGTTCTACTCATTTCTACCATCAAGAGATGGATCTTCTCAATGTCGTTCTCCCAGGGAAGATTTCTTCACTTCCATACCTGGCAACGACACCAAGATGTTATAATTCGATATTTTCCTTGGGATGTATAAAGAAAAACCTGAGGTAACCATTTCAACCACTTTGGACTGTATTCTGACCTTATAAAATCAAAGAGGGCTCTCTCAATACCCAAAAGAATTTATCACTCAAAAGATATTCAACAATAACACTCAGAAGGTCAGATTTCTGATAAGAACAAGTTTGTTTTTATAAAGGTTTGTGGTTTCACAAGCAAAGAGAAGTATCCTTGGGCAATGGAGTCAAAACTTGAATATTAATGAATTGTAGATAATAACCGGAAAATTCTTGTCTATCAACCTTGAGGCAAGGTAAGAATTAGGTTCAGTAAATAAGATAATGAGATGACAACTTGAACAATAGAAAAATCCCACTGCAGTAAGAGCACCTATCTATGGATGAATTCTTATTACAACTTTAGAGGAAAACATAAAGGGGAACTACTTGGAAAGAGCACCATAACCAGGTTAATTCTGAACCAATAATTCACAGACAGATAACAGGTATACACTTAATGAAAAAGGAACATCAGAGATGAATTCCCTTAACAACAGAGCATACCAACAGACACTACACTCTTGAATATATAAGACAAGAACACATACTGAACCAAAATGTTATAATGAATCTCAAAGGAAGACAAGAGTAGCTTATGTATTAATTTGCAAAAAGATAAACAAGCTCCAATACAATAGATATTTCTCCTTCTCAAAAGGGTCAAACCTCTCTTCATATTTTTACATACAAATATATAGGCCACTTACACTAGCTCTATAATTCGATCCTTCTAGCTACTTTTTAGAAACTGTTACAAAAGGTAATGACTCATGAAAACATCTCTCTAATCTCTAGGATATGGTTACAAAACAATGACAAGTGTACAACTTCTCCTTGAAACCTTGGGATTTCTCTTCTTACTCTGCCACCTGCAAACTTGGACATGGATCTTAGTAACTTCATCCTAGAAAATGGTGTCATTTACCAAATTTTTTTGGACTCGAAATGCTGGAGCTATTTGCAAAGATCCCCCAACTGCCACTTGTCTTCCATCTGTTGGTTCCCTGCCTAGGAAATAGAGATACTCTGCCACATGTAAGTTCACAGTCTCCTTAATCAAATGTTACCTTTGGATATGGACTATGAGTAATAATTCTATGCCTTGTAATCTTGGAGAATCTTTCCACTTGTACTTTTGATGCTTAACCATCGAGAACTGTTCGGTGATTTTGTGCTCAAAATCAGGAAAGTTTAGATGTTCTTCAAGCCTAAAATATGATCTAATTTTTTCGTGGAAATTCACTTCTCATTGGTAACTTCTTTAGTCACATCGGTAGGATCAGGACTTAAACAAGGTATTTCAAAATGGAACCTTAATTTGTATTTATATTCAGCACCAGGAAAATATCCCTTAAATCCCTTCTGACTTTCAACATTTTACTGCTTGAATTTTCAACATTAAAATAATCTTTGATAACCTCTGATGCTTAGGTTCGATGCTCAGGCTGCTTAAATTCTCATTCTCTTTATATGAAAATAGGGACTCTGCAAATCCAAGATCTATCTTTATGTAATCAATCAATCATTGGTGAACGTCTTTGGACATTTGGCAAACAACACTCAGTCTCAACATAGATTGTGGTTGTGCATAAGAGTAAACACATGCTCCTTATGCTCAAATACTTAGCACTTACCAAATGGACCTTCTAAAATGTAATCAACCAAATATTTTCGACGAGTCACTACTGCAAAGAGGTATATCTATCTCTATTTGGAATTCACAATGTTTGTTACACCTTTAATCTTAAACACACCAAGTTATCTTGACATCTAGACATTCTATGTAGCTGACATTGATTTAAACCCATTACTATACAATAATTTTTGAACTTAACCTCCTAGTGGCACTGCACCAAACTTTATTCCAACAAAATGCAGTCGTCTTTCAAACATGAGCCGCCTTCTTGCTTACTGAATAGAAACAACCAGTGAAAACCTTGGTCATGTCATTTTATTATAATTAAATAAGGGAGAACCTCTGGAAGTTTTTGTTCCATTTGAGGAGGAAAATGGAGGTGAATGTGGCAGAACTCCAGTGAGATGACTAGAAGGAAGTCCTTCTCCATAGTAAAACCCAAAGCCAAAAAACAATTGTACCACTCCTGGATCCAAACCGTATCCTTTTGTTTGGAATTCTCTTAGATACTCGAGAGACATCCTTTTTACACTTAGCATCCAGGACAACCCGATCATTGGGTAATAACAATAATATATCTATTTGATAGATGGATGCTATACAAACTCGAGATTACCATTCTTACACAAATTACATACATTCAAATTATTATCATCTACTCACTGCCACTTGGTACTTAGATTTTGAGTTAGATATACACTGTCAAGGATTTGGATATTTAATATCGGGCTGTCATGGAACACTTTACTGTTGGGATATATCCCACATCTGTCAGAAAAATTTACCTTCAGGGGTTTTTATATGTTAGCGCACCAAATGACATTTGACGCGTAGTGCAAAGGAAAGGCTCTCATGTGGGTTTGTCCTCCGCTTGGCTCTTTGTTGTGTGTTGAATTGTGGTTGTGTTATTTTTTGGTACTTATATGTTGTCTTGGCCAATATCTCGTGGACTTGGATGCTTAGTTTTGAAATTTTGATATTGGTCCTTCGGGTCCAATAATGTTTTTGGATAAAGTCACTAGTACCCTGCACAGAGACCCGAGAGACAAAATTGGCTTTAAAATCCAATTTTATTTGCCAGTTTTAAAGATTTTTGAAACTGGTGTTAATGAAGT
>ML816735.1:237133-253889 GCA_009831015.1 Picea engelmannii | reverse complement strand
ATTTACTTTTATGATTATTATATAATATTAAAAAATATATATTTATTTTGGATTTAAAATTCTAATTATTATTTATATATATATATATATATATATATATATATATATATATATATATATAATTAAAAAATTGTTGTTTTAAAAATTTACCACATAAAATGAGAAACCCCATTTATAAATATAAGTTTTATTTCCATAAATTTAAATATATTGAAATTCCTATTTACTCTACCATTAACTTACCCCCTCACACTTTCATGGGGGCTAGTTCATTATAAATCTTAAAAATATCTGTACATTTTCAAGAAGACTCGTTTTATAAATATTAAAAAATGTTTTTTTAAATAAATATTTTATTAATTTTATCCTATTTATATAAATTCTTCCTTATAAATTCTTCAATTCTTCCTTTTGAGACAAAGTTATAGCTACGATGGAGCACAATATTATTCATAAAATATTTGAAAGAGTATGGAACACATTGTAATCTAAATGACAATTTAGTCATGAATTACTTTATAGTTGCTTTCATTCGTTGATTACTTTAAGAAAAAAAGTACTCCAATTACCAAATTCTATGAGAGATAATTATGAGGAATATTTGCATTTCTTACATCATGAATTGATGAACACATTTACAAAATGTAATGTGTTTTGAAAATGAAATGTGGGTAAGAATTTTGGTTTTGATGAGCCTTAAAAAGTATTGGAGAAAAGTCCTTTGTCAATAAATTTGTTGGTTTAGGAGGACAATTGTCAGATCATGGTTAATTGTCAAGTCATGGTCATTGGAGAATTTTTAGTTGGATGGCGGAATTAATCATCGTTTCCAACAACTTGTGGCATTGTAGCTATTCAACTCGGTGGCAAGGCCACACCAATTTACTTGGCCTAGACTACGCCTTATTTCTTCGTTTCATTTATTACTTAACAATTATGTGTGTTTTTTGTACTTAGACAATTCAACAAGTAAAGAACATCCATACAAAGTAACAACGAAATACAAGTGGGCGACCAAACCGACCTAAAACCCAAATTCTCAATACAAAATAGCAGTGTGTCGAGCCTAGCTCATGCCACACACAAAGAAATTTTACAAGGGAGCTTCCGCTCAGTTTACACAAAGAACCTGTGCGATAACCAAAAAGACTCTTCTTCGGTGAGTCACCTGGTGCCCTTTCTTCATTGCCTCAGTCAAAAGTCTGAACGAAACTCTCTCCTTCATGCTTCATCTCTGAAAATCATGTTGCCTTTTCCTCATAATGGCGTGACCTGTAATCCCCAAACTTAGACGATTTCAAATCACATCTTGTTATCCATGACTTCTTGGATGATTTTCATTTGGTCTATCCCTTGGCTATAAGTAGGCGCCCAACTCTCCCAACCTGTGTGTCTTTTTTCCTTGGAGTGGACACAACCTTTCACAACTTGTCCACTTTGACTCTTGGGCCAACTTTTTCCTAAGGGGCATGCATCCCTTGGGTGAGTCGGTCAACTCCACCCAAGCACACCCACTTATCTCCTAGTTGACTCATCATTTTTATTTGGACACCCAAGTTGTGCCTTGACCGATCCTTAAACTTCTTCACTATCTAAGCATTCGTCACACATGTCCTTGGTCGCTCTTCTTTGGTCGCTCTCCTTGGCGTCTCGGTTGCCCAAGATGACCAAGCTCGCCTATTCTTGATTTTTCCTTTCGTCTAGTTGGATCAACATCTTGCCCGTCGAAGCGCTGAACCAATGCTCTAACCAACATATCTCTTGGTAGGGCACCCATTTCTTTAGTGGAGCACCCACCTCATGCCTACATCTTCGTCAAGCAATCTTCAGTGAAGTTGTTCCTTGGCACGGTGCGCGTCCAAGGAACCCCAACTTCACCTTATAAGAAGACCTTCTCCTCTTTGAACGGAACTGAGTGCTTTGTCTTGCCCAATTCGTTTGTATTGCTCGACTCGTTTGTCTTGGTCTGCGATGGAGGAGCATGCGATTGGGTTGGATGCTCCAAGCCTTACAATATTCCTTTAATAATAAAGATGTAAGTCCAGAAAAAAATGATAATAGTAAGAAAATTTGAGGGCCCAAGACTATATGTGCATAGAAAATATTTGGGAAAAAAATTATATATATATATATATATATATATATATATATATTTCATTATTAAACTAATATTCGAAGTAACTTTCCAAAGATATAAGTTGGATATTTTTTTTTAAATAACCAATAAATTTTATATTTTTAATTTTTTAAAAATTAAAATATATTTTATTCATTTATCATATTATATAATTTTATAATTTGAATGGACATATTAGTTAATAACATGTATAATTATAAGAAAAGAGGAGGCATTGGTCCTGTTGTATGCAACTTATGTCTACAAGATGATGAGACAATTGATCACTTGCTAATTCGTTGTGAAGTAACACAAAAAGTTTGGAAAGAAATTCTAAAATCTCTTAATATCTCAGATACTTGGATGTTGTCTACACTTGAAAGGATTTTACTTCACCGGTTTATAAAATATCCAAGATTGAGATGTATTCCTTTCCTAGTTAGCTGGAGAATATGGAAATACATAAATACAATTCTATTCGAAAACGATCAAAGAGAAGAGTCCATAAATATATCCAGAATTTTAATTGATATTAAAGAATTCAAAGACATAGGAGAAGGGGACAAACTGGATACTATTCTAAACCCAGTCTATTTTGATGAGAAGCCAATAGGTTTCTTTGATGGTGCAACAGTGAATGACAACTGTGGAGTTGGTATTTTCTTAAAACTTTGTGCACAACATGTTTATAAAGCCTATTTTGCAAGAGGAAAAGGTAATAACATGAAGGCAAAGATTATGGGTCTTTGGGGACTTCTTCACTTTGCGCAGAGACTCTCCATAAAAAAATTGATGGTAGTTGGTGATTCAAAAGTCACTATAGACTAGATTAATGATTATTTAAATCTGAATCTGATGTACCTTCATAACTGGAAAGATCGAATTAAAAGCTTAAAGGAGAATTTTGAAGATATACAATTCATACATATCCATAGAGAATTCAACACAATGGCAGATCTATTATCCAAACAAGCACTGGACAACCCTCTTGGTTCTTTTTATTATGAGGAGATTATAAGAGGAATTACTTCAAGCTCAGAAAGTTTTATGATTTTATAAGGAGGCATTACAGTGAAGAGAGTTACTTTTTCAATATATGATAAGATAAAATAAGTTATATAAAGTTTTTTTATAACAATTGATAACTGCCAATAGCAATTATATAGAAAAGTCCAAGTCTAGAATAATATATGAAAAGTCCTAGACTAGAACAATATATTAAATTTTTGAGGAGATATTAAACATTCCAATTCTATAGATTTTTTTGTAATATTAAAATAACACTTGATTCTAATAAAATAATAGTATATTTGTTTTTTCTGTGTGAAAAATATATATATTCTTTTACGAAATCACATGTTTAATTTCAAAAAAAAATTATATATATATATATATATATATATATGATTGGCAAAGTATTAACATTCTTATTTTCATTGACAAACTTAAAAAATAAAATGAATAATATTTCATTAAATGAACCTCAATACTCATTAAAAAAAAATTATAAAAAAAATCATCATTATATGGATTTCACACCTTAAAAAGTTCCGTAACTTATGCTCAACACATATCGAATAGTGGGTAGTATCTATGAGAAATCAAGGTCTTTTTCATTATCAGATTATAGGTCCACCCATTATATGCCCTTCGCACTTATTATGCTCAGCACATATCCAATAGTGGGTAGTGTGCCCCCCAGTGCCATCATAGGATGAGATATTAATGTTTGATAAATCCCCTCACATGTTTTCATTAGTGCTGTCCACTTTACTTTTAAAATAATATTAATTTTATTAATATTTTTTTAATCATTATTTGAATTATTGAGACCAAAAATCTCATTGTTGGGATATTAATGATTTTGAATTAAAGCACTTTTTAATGGAATTGCGCAACCTTACCCACCTTCCATTGTATGTCAAATTGTCATTTTAATTTTATTCCTATAAAAGTTGATGGTACATCCTAACACCTCATTGGTTGATTGATTATTGTATTGATGGTACAACCTAACAGCTTATTGGTTGATTGGTTGGTTAGTTGTTGGTCAAAAGATGAAATTTAAGGGAAATAAGGCCGATCGAAATCTTATATTATAAGAATAAGGTTTTGTGTTTATAGATTATATTGTATATATATAATTTTAATAGTTAAATGAAAATATTGTATTCGAAAGTGTTTGGGTTCTTTATACAAAATCTCTTAAGTATCTATGTTTATGTTTATGGAGAGTTAGAAAAAATAAAGTTTCCAAAATTTTGGGGTTACATTGATGGATAGGTGGCTAAAGCATAGTAGGGAAATATGACGATGTGTTTAGCACTAAGAGATTATATTTCTAATCTTAAAGTACGTATGTGTATTTTCTAATTAAAGGGATGTGTTTTTCTTTGGTGAAAGATTTTATTACCACAATTGGGGATGAGTATATCTGAGATCTCTTGGGAACTATTTGAGGAGTGTTTCAGAGAATGTTACCTCTCATAGGAGTTCATTGAGAGACAACTAAATGAATTTAACTCATTGAAATAGAACAAAAGAGTAGTAGAACTATTTGTTCTCAATCTGGGAGTTAGAGTCAACTCCCTAAGAGAGGATGTTGGACATGTGGAGGCCCACATTTTCAGATGGGTTGTTTGCATACAAGGAAAGGAGCTAGTCGAGAGCAGAGCCAGACTATTGTATGTGATCTAGCTAAAGCCCACATGATCCATGCAACAATAAATAACCATTAAGTTGGGCATGAATCTACATTACTCAAGACATCATGTAAGATAAATGATATAAATTTTTCATTATTAACAGATCCAAGAGCAAAAAAAGTTTCATTTCTCATAATGTGTTACTAAGATAAAACAATGATGGCAATTAATCCAGAGTAATTCAACCAAGTAGAAAAGGATTCTGGAGTTAAGCAAGAAGTACAACATTTAGTTAAAGATTGCAAGATTGACCTTGGTGTATGTGTAACCTGAGTATCACTATATTCAACTATATTGGGATCCCATGATGTAGTTATAGGTATGGAGTGGTTAGAGAGTCATAAAGCAGTGTTAGTTTGTAAAGAAAAGAAGTTTTACTTTATGTACGATTCAGGACATAAAAAATCCTAGTAGGAATGAATAGAGGAGTACCATTAAGATTTATTTCAGCATTGCAATTGAAAAAAGACATAAGTTGTATGTCATAATTGCTATGAACAAGAAAGAGGATACATTAAACATAGAACGGTCTCATGTGTTATCTAAATTCTCATATGTGTTTACAAAAGAATTACCTAGTGATGCAGAAGCATCTTTGGTTCTGGGAAATCTGCATCGCCCAAAAAGATTTCAATTATTTACAGGTCAATTTAGAATGAATAAGGATGGTTGCAACTCTATTCAACAACTCATTTTGTTACTACTTGTTACAGATGACAGTGTTGTAACTCGTGTCCAAATGGCAAATGAGAATGATGTGACTCATTTCCAAATGACGAATGAAAGTGTTGTCTCTTCTATGTTGCAACTCCACATTACAGGAATTATGTTGCAACTTCACGCTACAAGAATTATGCTGCAATTTTTATATTGCTACTCTGTGTTTCGATTCCAAATTCAATCCACATGTCTCATGAATATTAAGTGCCAAGTGACAAATGTTGATGAAGGAGGAGAAAACGAATTGCTAATTGGGAAATGGTTGGGCAATGAACCGTCATAATTGTTCATCTCCTCAATGGATGGAAACCGACCGACAAGGAGGCATTGAGGATAAAAGAGAATAGGAAATGTGTTAAAGTGGTTGGTCATGGAGGGAAGAAGTGAATCTGATCTAGTCAGGTGAAGAAGAATCGTATCTATTGACCACATTGTAATCAAAGGAGTTCTACAACAAATATTAAAGGCAAGGAACTGTAGCATGTTAGTGTTCTTTTGATTGTAATCAGATTATTCCATTTCAGTATTTAAATAAAAGTAAATGATAGTTTTGTTAAATGTTCAAGACATGGATTATGTTGTGCATTCTGAAGGAAGAGCACAGTCATGTAGGTGTTATACATGTTGCAATGATTATTTATTGCACCAAGTGGTATTAGATAAGATTCAATTCTTGAGTTGTGAGAGAAAAATGCATGAAGGTAAGGCGTGTGAATGTTAGTCTAAGTTATGAATGAAAGGCAACTTGTAAGGATTCCATCGTGAAGAGAAGGAAAAACACGAGAGGTGAGAGGAATCGAGAGCTCAAGGAATTTCCATGGAGTATAGAAGAGTTAAAAAATAGAATGCTCGGAGATGAGGAAATAGGTTTAGAATCGAAAAAGGAACCTGAAGAAGAAGAGTGGAATGTTGAGGAAGCAAACCCAGTTGTATGTTTGATACCTTTTTTGAAAGACAAAGGTTGTGCAAAAATCGACATTTCAAGCTATGATGGTATCTTGAAGGTGTTAGCACTAAAAGTCACACCTAGACTGTTGTATGTGTAAGCCTAATACCCATCAAAATTTGAATAACTAAATCAATTTCATGGTTGGTGGATTAGCAGGAAAGAGCAAGAAAGAGAGTAGAAGATTGTCTGCAGAGACATTCCATTGGGCATGGAGTCATAAAATTTTGCAGATCAAAGGAAATCAAGCTTCCTACCAAACAAAATGGCTATATAATGATGAACAGAAGAATGAAGTAGATAAAACTAAGAATAAATATTCATCAAGCAATGATCCTTTTTGAAAAGTGAATAAAAATAATACTTGAACATAAATCATGAAAGAAGGCAATCACTTCAAATCCTTTGCAGCTCATGAATCACCTACCCATGAACAACCATTGATCCTCAATGTCTTAAATTCATTCAAGAAAGATGCAAATGTAAAATGGAAAATATAGAAAACAAAATCTGATAGTAACAACTCTCATGAATCTCTAATGGCAGAAATATTACATTATGATATGCCCAGCAGGCTTACAAATCAACATACACAACTAAATTGCCTCAAGCTCTCTCCTAACTCAAGCCCCTATTTTTGGAGTCCACTCACTCATTAAATAGAAAATTACATAAATAATATCTCTAGGAGGTCCCAACCTACTCCATGCATTGGATTCTATGCTTAGAGACATGTGGCAAACAGAAAATCCAACTAATTCCTTGATAACTGGAAACTGCGTTTTAGAATAAATGTAACTCCAACCAACTCATTCCATGGAGATTTAGTGGAGTTGAATATTGCGTACAAGTGTACTTTGGTGTCTAACTAATCTCTGAGAACCCATTCAAACCTCCTCAGACAGGTGGAATCCCTCCTATAACTCGGATTTATCAGACTGTTAGAGTTTGCAGTGTAATTTCAGGATTTGCTGCAAACTTTCTTGTAGGTGATGATTTCAAATTTTCTCAAAAATGATGAACTGGGTCGGGCTGCTTTTTTGTCAGCAAGTCAATGATATTATGATTCATCTCCAAAAAACATTATAGAATAACCTAGATCGGAATTTAAAAATTATCATGAAAATACGATTTTGTTCTAAATTGTTTCAATTAAGTTTGAAGTGCACAGTGAATTTTGCAGTGCACAGTTGAGTTTGCAATGCACAGTTGAGTTTGCAGTGCACAGTTGAGTTGATTTTTCAGTGCACAGTTGCGTTTTCAAGGCACTGTTGATATTGCAACGCACAATTGAATTTGCAGCACATAGTTTAGTTTGCAGCGCATAGTGAGTTTGCAACACATAGTGAAGTTCACAGTGCACAATCGAGTTTGCAGTGCACGGTTGAGTGAAAATGAAGATAATAAATGATAAGTATTCCCTTTGAAACTGGCCCTTGGAGATGTTGGATGATGTCCAGACGCTAAAACCAATATTGGTGCTAACATTGGCTCCTACTGGGGGATGGCATGCTCCTTGCGAGTTGCCAAGAACTTCTAGTTCTAGTACCTTATCCATTTTGAAAATATGAAACTTGTAGTTGTCCATCATGCACTATAGTTGACCTGAGCTAAAAAATATGAATTGTTCATGTCTGAAGTATACTTCTGCTCTTTATTGAAAATTAAAACATTCACACATTGAAAACAAACCTCAAACTATAATCTGACCACACTGTGTAAATTGAATGAAATTCTTGAAACATCAAGATTATTTATTTACAATTCCTATACTAACCAACTGAAAAAACATTTTGCTCATGTATATAAAATTTGCAAAATAGCCAATCAAGCCATTGATTTCTTGGCATGGCTTTACGCTTGCAGCTGTCTGAAAAAACATAAAAATAATTTAATGTATGCATCAAAAAATTCTTAGACAACTCATACTCACAACAACAAATAAACACCACGCCCAAACTGTCTGCGTGTGAAGCTTTTGAAAATAGAGACTCCATCCAATCGACTGTTGGATCATGAAACTCATGACAAAAAAATTTGGGTTGATCCAAAGGACAAGGCTACCACTGTGTTGAATCTGCGATGTGAATAACATTATGATCTCTCCTATTCTGAAAAGCAAAAAACTGTTGCAATATTTCCATCGTTGAAAAATATTTCAAGTGAAATATGAATATGAAGCTTGTCTTCATGATCTTTTACATGAGTAAGTATATTTTCAAATTTATCATAAATAGTTAAACTTTGAACACACACAACCTCATGGACCTATTTATCATCCTTCTCTTCAATCACAGGTGAAAACACATCGTAGGAAACCTCTTAAAATACCCAAGGGAAATCTTCTTCTGTAGTTATTTCTTCATGACAAGCATCATTTTCATAGCTATCATATGTTGATGTGTACATTATCTCTTTGGAATATGAATACTTAAAAGAAACAACTTGATCTTCATGAAAATTTGGAGTAGCCTCAAAACTGCTAGAGACATTCGGGTCAAGGAAAAATGTGTCTACAGTGTTTCTATTGTTAGAATATAAGTGGATGTGCTCATTTTACCATTGACAATACCCTTGTCACCCAACCATAGGCCAAAGACACCCTCTGAGCACCTTAACCTTGACAGAGAATCACTCTGGAAGCAAACCCTAGGCTAGATAGCCAAACAAAGGGTAGCACACCTTTCCCCAAGGATAGCACATCAACAAGAGCTGATCAGATAGTCCAAACCCTAGCCAAGAGATATTCCAAGTGTAACTTCTAGCTACTACAGCTGCAACGACAACTCTCCTCCAAACCTGCACAAAAACTGGGTAACTGCAGTGCGCACAAGTGCTGCTCTACAATTATGAGACTGCCTACTAGAATGAGAACTAACCTCTTGTATTTATACTAATTCTGGCTAACTGTCTGGGCCGACTTCTCATTCTGGGTATCAGTCTGTTCAATATATATTATTATTTCTGGCCGACTTCTTCTCTTGGAGGATAATAACCTAATATAAATTATCTTCTTGAGCCGACAAGTCTTCTAGGGTTATTAGCCAACTCATTAAGGCTTCTTATTGCTTTCTGGAGTATTTTATCCTCGTCAGGTTTACACGTGGAGGTAAATACCTCCCGCAACCACCATAATATCAACACTCCCTCCTAGCTAGGTAGGTATTATAGGTAATGGTCTTGAGCACAAAAAAATACCATTCACCTGGTAGCATCAACATAGTTGTATAGACTAGATCATGATTAGATCATGAGCACCATCATCATCATCAATGTCATCAGCTGCATCATCTATCGAAACCATACTCTATCTGAGTAATCCAACATGATGCTCACTCCATAGAGTGATACAAGAGCCATTCTTCTAATCTAGAAGAGTAAATGCTTTGAACCATTTTCCATCTGGGAAATCTTTGTCCTTTGATTATCCATCTAACTGATAATCATTTCAATATCGTTGATAATCTTCAAGGCAATAAAAAACAAGATAGAACGCAACTGTGTCTATCCATTGTAGTACATAACTACAATCCAGTGATACACTACCACACCAAGTAACACACAAGTACTTGATCAACAATGTATAATCACGAACAATGGAACACATCCACCACAGTAGTATACATCTACTGTCATACATTGTTCATAACAATCATCTGATATAAACTTGTATAGAAACAATGTTATGATATAAACTGAATCATCTAGGCCAATATTTCACTCACATCTATGAGATCTGAAAGAATATATGCCCTCAGAGTAGAACAATGAGAAATCTGGACTATTCTTCTCAAGCAGGAAAGAATAACTGTCTTGTCTTCTGAACCTGGACCATTCCCCACCCTAGGCCATTCTTCCTACACTAATCAAAGTGCACCCTGGAGAGAATGTATAAACACTAAGGAATGCATGTCCCTGGTTGTTGAGCCTGGACCATTCCCCACCCCGGGCCATTCCTCCTACACTAATCAAAGTGCACCCTAGAGAGAATGTATAAACCCTAAGTAATGATTGTCTGAACCATTTCCTCTGTTAACCACAAGAGGAAAATACTGTCATGTATCAACCTCCAAAACGGACCATTCCTCATGTTAACCACAATGAGAAATCATTGTCCGACGAGGCGGGCCAGTCTTCTAGAGTAACCCTCAAGAAGAGAGACTTCCCTAGACCACTAGCCATGTTAACCACAATGGGAAGCCGTTGTCTATGATACATCAACAATCTGGACCATTTCCCATGTTAACCATAATGGGAAATCGTTGTCCGTCAAAAATCTCAATCCACTTTCCAAACAGGAAAGAATCTGTCCAAGCTGGACTATTTTTCAATGAATGTCTTCGACAATATTTTAGTGCTCCCTCCCAACCTGGGAGTCATCTCTTCCTTTTTCAATAATGAAGTCGTCTCCACGAGCACCAACTTGAGTACGCAAACTCTTTCATCTTTTACCAAAATGTCTGCTTATCTTCTCATCTGTGGAGATATGTATTGGAGAACCACTTTCTCCTTTCTGGACTTCATTACAGATAATGTAATTCTTGATTTCAAATGTACTTTGGTCTGGAACACTGGTTTTTCTCTGAAGGCTTCATGTAGCTCTGATCAATAGAGTATATCATTGTTGGAAAACTGGAACATATCCATGTGGCACTTCTTCTGTCATAATGAGATCTGATCTACTGAGTAATCATCTTGATACAATATCTTTGTTATAGAAAATATTCCCCATGCTTCTACTGTGCACTGGAGGTTCTCCACCAAGTTGTCTTCTTCTATCTGCATGCAAGGGTCTCTTTCTAGTATGCCTCAAAGTCTTGAGGTTTCTCTTCATACGCTCTTTATTCAATTTCTCTGGAGAACATTCTTTGCATTCATCTGTTGTAGAACTCCAACTCATGGATGTTGCGGATGATATAATGACTCATGTAGAGATATGTTTGGTGTACTGGAACAAGTAATCATCATAGTCTTCTCCCTCCATCTGGGAGAGCCTCTGACTTCATAGAATAAGTCATGGCTACTTTGACTTTGTGAAACCCTAGATTTGACCAAAAACTCAAACTTCACGTCTTGGCTTGCTAAGAGTACCAGGAGATGCGCTAGGCTAGGGCGCACTGATCTATCCAAATATTAGGTCAATACATTCACTTAAGGTGCCTCCACAAGAGGATTAGGGTTTCTGCAACTGCACCTGCCAGTAATCCTAGTTGCAGTGCTTTGGTGACTTCTCCTACTAGAAACCCTAACGACAATTATTCAACGATATTAATATCCTTCTAGCTATGTTTCCTTCCAGTGGTTAGAGTGAATGAAGGAGGTGTGGGTCCATAACCTGTTAGAATATAAGTGGATGTTCTCATTTTACCATTGACAATACCCTTGTCACCCAAACATAGGTCGAAGCCACCCTCCGAGCACCTTAACCTTGACAGAGAATCACTCTGAAAGAAAAACCTAGGCTAGATAGCCAAACAAAGGGTAGCGCACCTTTCCCCAAGGATAGTGCATCAATAAGAGCTGATCAGATAGTCCAAACCCTAGCCAAGATATAGTCCAAGCGTAACTGATAGCTACAACAGCTACAATGACATCTCTCCTCCAAACCTGCACAGAAACTGGGAAACTGCAGTGCGCACAAGTGTTGCTTTGCAATTCTAAGACTGCCTGCCAGAATGAGAACTAGCCTCCTGTATTCATACTAATTTTGGCTAACTTTCTGGGCCGACTTCTCATTCTGGGTATCTTTCTGTTCAGTATATATTATTATTTCTGGCCGACTTCTTCTCTTGGAGGCTAATAACCTAATATAAATTATCTTCTTGAGCCGACAAGTCTTCTAGGGTTATTAGCCAACTCATTAGGGTTTCTTCTTGCTTCTTGGAATATTCTATCCTCATTAGGTTTACACGTGGAGGTAAATACCTCCTACAGCTTCCATAATATCAACAACTATCACCACCATCCTTATCATTAAAACAATCAATAGACTCTTCTTTTGAAACTAAAGAACTAGACAAGGTTTTATATGGGGATGATTCCTCCTCTACATGCTCAATAGTTTTTTCTGCTTCATCCTTATAACCAGAAGAATTACTAAATGAATGTTGGATGTAGAATTCAAATTCTTTACAACAGTTTTCAAAAAGAAGTTCAGTTGGATAAAATATTTTGAAATGATGATGAAACACGGTATGAAACTCTTGTAATGATGAAATACTTGAGGGAGGAAGAGATATATACCATCCTCGAGTGTCTCCTTCTAGTGAATACATGAACATTTTCATGAGCACATCCTCATGATGTATACCTAACTGATCCATTCATTGATGAAACATAATGAGGTGTTTTGCAGGATTATCCTCCTTCCTTTCTCTGAATACAGGTAGAAAATCTCCCCATTCTGATATCTGAGGTACTGGATGTGGGAAACCAGGAACTGCAAAAAATTTAAGAGGTGCAAGCCTCCCAGCCAAAACAACAACAAATGCCTTTCACATTCTGTGATCCAAAAAGATCTTTTAACAACAATGGTTGAGTTTTAAAGCATGTGTTCATTAACCATTTAGGAAACTGATGAAAGAGGAAGAATTAAAGAGGAAACATAGCATCCAATAAGCAATATAAAGATTTGGAAATAATCATGAAGAAACAACAAACCATAACAACAAAATTTGATAACGGAGTTCGACAATCTCGCTTACGTCTTCGGGCCTTTGTCTTAATGGGTGAGGTTTTATTATTTATGTTCAAAGCTTCAAAAGTGCATCATAAAGGTTACAAATGGATTACAAACTTATTTGGTCATGTTCTACCAGATCTCAAGAACCCAACAAAACTGACGACACTGAAAACAGATTAATGAAGCTCCCAGAAATAGCCCGCAAAGGTGCTCTCAATGGCTTCCCTACATAAAAATGGCTTTGGCTCAACAATTCTTCAACATTTTCTTGTTTTGAACCTCTCCCCATGGCTTCAAGAACCTTTGGTTTATATATACTTGAAGTGGGTAACAAACTCCCAACTTCCCCCCAAGTTTTGGCCTCAAAAAGGGCCCAAGATCCTCCAAAAATGGGCTAAATCTCCCAAAACGGGTTCAAAAATCCATACAAATCTTATAGTATAGTTTAAAAAACCCACTTTGGCAAACATTTAGGGTGCAACCCCTTATATTCGGGCTTTTGGTCCCCTGGGCACCCTCCATGTGGCCCTGGTCTTGCTGGCGCGCTGGTCTATCCCTTAAGCCCTGGCCCTTGGTCGTAAGTGTGGCCATGTGCCCATAGCTCATACCTCCACGTGCCCACATTGAAGTTAGTGCTCAGGTTCCTTGCGCCTAGTCACATGTGGCTTGGCCATATGGACTCCATCTAGCCTCCACGTGCTCACAAGTGGTAAGCCCTCGGTCGTTAACTCCTAGTTATGCGCCCTGGTCGGTGGGCTAGCCCGACCGACTGATGCTAACCCCAAATATTTCGTGCTATCAGTTTGGAGGTGTGGTCATATGTACGGGTCATATGGAATACAGTTTTGCGACGAGGATTACTCCAAAAATGGAGCTAATAATACACAATCCATGCCAAAGTAACATCTGCATAGGCATATGGCAGGGTTATATGTGTTTCACTGGGGGTTAGGGCCTAGCCCCAACCCTATTCTCTGCCAAACTCACCACCATATCACTTTAAATACAAACTCGCGACTATGGTTAATAAGGAGCATAGTAGTTGGGTTGGTAGCCCAGCCCTGCCAAAGCGTCGCCCAGACCGGAGGTCATGGGTTCGACCCCCGTAGAACCCATCAAATTTTTCCATTCAACCAATGAACCAATAAAGGGGTGCCACGTGGAAACCCATGAATGGGCCACGTGGCACCATACCATTCACCCAAATGAATTCCACATGTCAAATGATGATTGGTCCACCAGTCTGCCCAATCATCTTGCCATTGTACTTTCCACTTCATCCTGCCAGCCAGCCCATACAGACCTTGCCACATCATCCTGTTGTACATACCTTGTCACGTCAACTCGTGCCATGTGTCACCCTTGCAGTGGTGCCACGTATCACAATATGACTGGTCAACCTGTCACCATCAACTACCTAGTCAGTACCAACGCATCGCTGCCACATCACCTGTATAGCCATATGGCCTATACAGTCAATTGCCACGTCAACACTGTATGGACTGTACAGACTGCACATTCATCAAATTTTGTCTGTTTGGCCAAAAAAACAGACCACAATATCTTTCGCATACGACGTTCATTTGAGCTCGTTTAGGTTGCGTTGGGTTCATATAGATGAGGCCTACGCACACATTCGTTTTGAATAGATTATGAGAACTTTGAGTTTTAGGCCTTCTTGGACCCCATCTTGGCTCCGGGATCCATTTTGGATCACACCTCCCCACTAAAGACCTTTTGGTCCTCCAAAAGGTTACAAAATGGACCTTAATGATTACATACTCATAAGGATAAAACAAAACACTATGTTTTACAAAATGATGTTATAACAGGTCATCATTACAACATGTATGATTACAATAATGGAAGCAAAATACAATAAAGATGTGACATCCACTTCTGGAAAAACCAAGTGACTGCTTTATTTCCTTCATGTTGTTCCTCTTGCTTCGCTAGTAATGCCTCTACCTTTGTGAGTACATGCGCAATCCTTTTGTCCTTCTTTGGACGAAGCTTCGGATTAAGATTCCAACATTTGGCCTTTTGATGTCCACCCCTATTGCAGTAACTGCAGTGGGTTTTTGGCATCCAGACTTGTTTTCCCTTCTCTTTCTTCCATTGTGGAGTTGAGTCTTTATGCCGTGTCTCCTTCCTGGTTGACATAAACTTCCTATAAAAATATTGTCTCTTCCAACACTTTGCCACACAATGCTTGGGTGAATGACAAAACGTACAAGGATACATATTCCACAAGTTTTGGATTACATGATTATGTTTTTTATAATAAAAAAGAGATTTGGAAAAACCATGACTATTATACCTTTCTTGTTGATCTTCACGTTTCTTTGGAGATGAATTGCATTCACTATCACCATCATGGAGTGATACACCATCACCTTTCGTGAATTGATCTTGCAATGACTTAAGCTAGTTATTTGAAGCATCACTTGCTTTCAAGGTTTTGGAGCATTCTCCAATCTACACTTCACCATATCCCAATCCTAAATAGTGAGGTCTTTCCTCAACCTTATGGGATTAATGATACCTTGGCCCTTATTTCCAAGGCCCTTTCCTTCATAACCCATCTTGGTTAGCAATTTCAAACCTATACCTCTTGTATGTTTTTCAAATGCACCAAAAGAACCATCTTGATGGGAACAATGCGAAATTGATGAATGAATTCCACTACATACCTCAAGGATGTTTTCTAAATCATGTGTAGAAGGAAATTCCTTTAATTCTTCTTCTCTTTTGTCGTTATTTGAAGATTTCTTTTGAGCCGATCTCTTTCGTTCCAAGTAATCTTCATACAACACTTTCAACATCTCTGACATGGAAAATAGAGTTTTTCGCATATCCTTCTCATATTGAGAAAGTTCCTCTTTAGATGCCATTTTCTAAACTGAGATGAGATTTTCCCTGGTAAACATGCAAACTCAAAAACCAACCGTCAACTAGCTCTGATACCTCTTGATCCAAAAATATCTTTTAACGACAATGGTTGAGTTTTAAAGCATGTGTTCATTAACCATTTAGGAAACTGATGAAAGAGGAAGAATTAAAGAGGAAACATAGAAGCCATTAAGTGTTGAAATAATGTAACTGTGAAGAGCATTCTTATTATTATTGTTATTTTATTATTAGGATTAATCCCCATTGTGGATTAATCATGTCGATAATTGTATAAGGACCAAATCACCTTTTGTGGATTGGTCATCGGACAATTATAAAGGGCAGAAGAAGAAGTCGGCCCCAACAGTTATTATTGAAGACCCAAAATTAATTAAAGGTGGGTTTACCCACCCAGAGTGAGAGGTCGGCCCTGCTAGTGAAACCCCTTCACATTTGCCAGTCTTGTATATATAGGGAGGCAAGCGCCTCACTTTATCACATAACTCACTTGCTCATTATCTTATGAGGCAAGTTGCAATTACTAGTTAGAGAGAGGAGAAGAAGAGTGGCGCATCTCTTGGGGAGGACTATCTGTATTGATTTGAGTTATATCTTGAACATTGTATAAGCTATTTATGATAAGGAAGTTTTTGCTGGGTTTTCTTCCCCTAGAGGGTTTCCCAGGATAAATGTTG
>ML816735.1:226385-237083 GCA_009831015.1 Picea engelmannii | reverse complement strand
GTTGTGTCTCTTGTGAATGTGTATTTCTCAGTGATCTTGTTCTTATGATGCTCTTATCTATTGAAATGCAAAGAACTATAATAATGGCATAAACATTAACATGGTATTAGAGCCAACCTGAAGGAAGCATATTTCGCAAGAGGTAAAACGTCACTGTTACCGTACCCAAAAATTAGGGTTTTACAAAATTGAATCTTTTTAGCCCTAAAACCACCTAGAAAGTTGTGCCCTCCCCCAAGGATCATTTTGGCACTTAGAGCACACCTTTTCAGTGGCTAGATCTCCCGGAAAGTGAAACCCTAGTTTCACAAAGTACCAGAAAACCAGAGTACCAGAAGTACCAGAAGTAACAGAAAACCAGAAGCACTAGTCCAGAAATCTGCAGATCAAGTTTGAGGGGGTAAAAGTTGGATTTTTGAAATTTCGACTGCACTAGCTAACTCGCCTCAACTCAGTGCATCTATCCCCTGGATCATAATTTCAAAATTTGAAGTTTGAAAAATTAGGGTTTCCTCATAAAACCCTAAGTTGCAGTCTTAGAAATAGGTGCAGTTGCAGTACCAGTTGCAGTTGCAGCCGTAGAACCAGTTGCAATCACCCTTGAAGTTATCTCAAGAGTTGGCAATAATTACCGCTACTACCAGATGGAGCAATTACCTACAAATTCTATCAGAGGTATGTACTTACATATGTTTAATGATTAAACCCTAAAGAGTATTTGCAGGAGAAGGGATCTCTTGCCATAGATCCAGAAGGATCTCAAGATCCAACACATTCAGAGGAATGATGCAACCTAGGTGTGATTATTTTGATATACATCTATTTGTCATAACATTATCTTGATTAGTGTTGCATGTTGAAGCTATGATCAAATTATTAGAAGGATTAAAAGTTGATCATAGAGCTTACCCTCTAACCTAACCTTCTGTCAAGATAGTGTATTGTCTTAGTACAACAGACAGGTTAAAGAAATCACTCGTCACTTGAGTGAAGGAGACCTGGAAGAAAAGTAAGCACTCATTCTTGAGGACAAAGCTCCAGGTTTGATTAATCAAGATTCAAAGGTACACATGACAAGTTGATGACTATAGTTGAGACAACAATCTTTGTAAAGTATTGTACTTGATAGCATGTGAGCATATAGAGGTAAATACTTTGCCTGATACAACTAACACCTCCTCTAGGAGAAACCTCATGTGTTAGTTCCAGGTTTCCATGGAAGAATGCTTGGTCCCAACACTATGAGAGTGTTGACCTCATTTCGTATTGTATTCCTTACCTTTAATCTTTGCTTCAGATAAATTATAAGTGATATCTCTAAAGGAGCTATTGTGATGATTGTTCGTTCTATTGCTTTATATTATCAAGAAGGATATTATTCTTGCTTGTTGTTTTGTTGACCTTGCTCTAGGTCACATGAGGAAGATATAGCGAAGGTTGCAAAAGGCAACGTGCTAAAGGAGAGACTGTAAATGAAGCAATCATCATTGGAAGAGAAGAAGGTGACTTGCATAAGCTATAGGGTCACTCAGAAGCTACCATGACCCACACCATTGAAGAATCTTAGCATCGAAGATTAGCTCACTTCAACTACAAGGTGCTACCATACATATGCAAAGCGGCCACAGGTTTACCAGAACTCAAAGGTGACCATGAAGGCGTATGCGATGGATGTGCACAAGGGAAGAACATCAAGAACTCGTTTCTGAAGAGGGACAAAAAGACAAAAGGAGTCCCAGAACTCATCCATTCAGATGTGTGTGGCCCAATGCCATCATCCTCCATTAATGGGTATGTATACTATGTATCGTTCATTAATGATTATTGGCGTAAAAGACCTGGATATATTTGAAGTGTTCAGCAAGATCAAGGAATTCAAAGCCTTGATAGAAAACCTTTCTGTAAGGAAGATTAAGATACTCAGGTCAGATAATGGAGGAGACTATACCTCAAAAGAGTTCGTGAAGATGTTGGGATCAAGATCCCCAACAAAACGGTGTAGCTGAACGGAAGAATAGAACCATACTGGAAGTTGTGAAGACTATGATCCATGATCAATATATTCCTATGTGCTTATGGGAAGAAGCAACAATGATTGTTGTTTATGTGCATAACTGATTATCCCATAGCACACTTGGGCTCAAGACACCAGAAGAGATGTTCACTGGAAAGAAGCCAGAGGTAAGCCATCTCAAAATATTTGGTTGTCCAGTGTTTATTCATATACCGAAAGAGAAAAGAAACAAGCTGGAACCCTCCGGAAAGAAGGGAATATTTGTGGGATACTATGAGGTCTCCAAGGCCTTCAAAATCTACATACCTAGTCACCGCCACATTGAGATCAACAGGGACGTGACCTTTGATGAAGAAGCAACACTTAAGAAATCAAGAAGATGCCAGCTTGAAGAAGTATATGAAGAGGAACCTGTAAATCCCAGGATTGCAGAATCAATGAGGGAGGTTCCCAGAGCTGTAGAACCAATGAGGGAAGTCATAACTTCCCCTGATGAGGAACTTCTAGAAGACCATGATATAGTAGAAGTTCAAGAACCTCCTCAAATGACCTTCTCCCATAAAAGAAAGCCTGCTTGGGAAAGAGAGCTTATTCAAGATGGAGAGAAGTATGTTGTTCCAGAAGGAACCTCGAGACAGGTGAAAAGAACAAAGCCATTCTCCAATTACATGGCTTTGATATGTGACCTCCCAGATGAAGAGCCTACCTACTCTGAAGAAGCCATTCAGAGAAAAGAATGGGCAGATTCCATGACAGAGGAATACCAATCCATAATGAAGAACGAAGTATGGGAAATAGTTCCCAGATCGAAGAATAAAGATGGGGTATCCTACAGATGGCTCTTCAAAATAAAACATGCTGCAAATGGAAGTATTGAGAAGTATAAAGCAATATTTGTTGCTCGTGGCTTTTCCCAGAAGGAAGGCATTGACTATGAAGAGACATTCGCTCATGTAGCCAGATACACTTCGATCAAGACAATCATAGCTCTTGCAGCTAAGATGAAATGGAAGCTGCACCAGATGGACATGAAGACGGCTTTCCTGAATGGTGTTATTGAAGAGGAAGTGTATATAGAGAAACCCCAAGGATTTGAGGTTGAAGACAAGAAGTCTCATGTCTGCAGATTAAAGAAATCCTTATACGGATTGAAGCAAGCTCCCAGAGCTTGGTATGGCCGTATAGACAGTTTCTTGACGAGCTTAGGCTTTACCAAGAGTAAAGCAGACTCAAATCTCTACTTAAAAACTATGGATAATGAGCCAGTAATCTTACTACTATATGTGGATGACTTATTCTTAACTAGAGAAGAAAAGCTCATCGCTAAATGTAAAAAGAGACTTGCCGCAGAATTTGAAATGAAGGACCTTGGCCTAATGCATTACTTCTTAGCTCTTGAGGTATGTCAGAGTCCAGAAAGGATCTTCCTTAACCAAGGGAAGTACACAGTCGAAATCTTAAAGAGATTCGACATGCTAGAATGCAAGCCCATGAATACACCCATGGAAGCGAAGCTGAAGCTGTTGGTCGATACTTCGTCAGACTTGATAGATGCCACACTGTACAGACAAATTATTGGATCACTGATGTACCTAACGAACACCAGACCAGACATTTGTTTTGCAGTGAACACCTTGATTCGGTTTCTGGTAGAGCCCAGACGTGTTCACCTAGTGGCTGCAAAACATGTGATGAGTTACCTTAAAGGTACAATGGATTATGGTCTCAGCTATGATGAAGATCATGACTTCACATTGAGTGGATATACTAATGCAGATTGGGCAAGAAGCGTTGCAGACAGAAAAATCACTTCCGAATGATGTTTCAGTTTAGGATCAGCCATGATCTTGTGGCAGAGTAGGAAGCAATCCAGTATTGCTCTCAGCACAACAAAAGCAGAGTACATTGCCACATGTTCTCCTAGCTGTGAAGCTATATAGCTTCGAAAGTTGCTGACAGACCTATTTGACTTGGACATGAGATCAACCATGATTCTATGTGACAACCAGAGCTGCATAAAGATGACAGAGAATCCTGTATTCCACGACAGGTCGAAGCACATAGAGATTCACTATCATTTCATCCGCGACATGGTATAGAGAGGAGCCTTGAAGCTCCAGTACATTAGCACAGATGAATAGGTTGCTGACGTGTTGACTAAGCCTCTATCTTGTGTAAAGTTTGAACACTTTCGAGATAAGCTTGGTATAGTCCGAAAGGACCCTCCCTGAAAGGGGGAGTATATATATTTTCCTTGCTTCTAACCTCGTTGTTAGACGTAAAGAAAGATGAGTCATTGCTTCTGACCTCACTGTTAGACATAAAGCATGATGCTGTGTGATCCTTGCTTCTGACCTCGCTGTTAGACGTAAATCAAGATGAGTCATTGCTTCTGACCTCGTTGTTAGACGTAAAGCATGATGTTGTGTGATCCTTGCTTCTGACCTCGCTGTTAGACGTAAAGCAAGATGAGTCATTGCTTCTGACCTCGCTGTTAGACGTAAAGCAAGATGAGTCATTGCTTCTGACCTCGCTGTTAGATGTAAAGCATCACGCTGTGTGATCCTTGCTTCTGACCTCGCTGTTAGACGTAAAGCAAGATGAGTCATTGCTTCTGACCTCACTGTTAGACGTAAAGCATGACGTTGTTGATTCCTTGCTTCTGACCTAGTTATTAGACATAAAGAAAGATGATTCCTCGCTTCTGACCTCGTTGTTAGACATAAAGCGAGATGTTGATGTGTTCCTTGCTTCTGACCTCATTGTTAGACGTAAAGCAAGATGAGTCATGCTTCTGACCTCGCTGCTAGACATAAAGCATGACATTGTGATTCCTCGCTTCTGACCTAGTTGTTAGACATAAAGCGAGATGATGATATTCCTTGCTTCTGACCTAGTTGTTAGACGTAAAGCAAGATGTGACTGACACTGAGCTACCAACATTACAGTTGTGACATTGAGCCAGTGTAGTACTGCCAGCCTAGTGCTGTGATGAGATATCATTTTTTTACCAATACATATTTGATGCAGATGATGATAGCATTCTTTCGAGAATGATGATGATGTCGATGAAGAAAACTTTCGATGACTCGTAAATATGCTAGCCAATGTTTCAAGATGATATTGACGATATTGTCCTCCTGATGCCACTGATGATGCAGACCTCTCTCACCTGATGCTGATGAAGAATACCCTTCTTATTAAGGGGGAGTGTTGAAATAATGTAACTGCGAAGCAAATTCTGATTATTATTGTTATTTTATTATTAGGATTAATCCCCATTGTGGATTAATCATGTCGGTAATTGTATAAGGACCAAATCCCCTTTTGCGGATTGGTCATTGGACAATTATAAAGGGCATAATAAGAAGTCGTCCCCAACAGTTATTATTGAAGACCCAGAATTAATTAAAGGTGGGTTTACCCACCCAGAGTGAGAGGTCGACCCTGCCAGTGAAACCCCTTCATGCGTGCTAGTCTTGTATATATAGGGAGGTTAGCGCCTCACTTTATCACACAACTCACTTGCTCATTATCTTATGAGGCAAGCTGAAATTACCAGTTAGAGAGAGGAGAAGAAGAATGGCACATCTCTTGCAGAGGACTATCTGTATTGGTTTGAGTTATCTCTTGAACATTGTATAAGCTATTTATGATAAGGAAGTTTTTGCTGGGTTTTCTTCCCCTAGAGGGTTTCCCAGGATAAATGTTGTGTCTCTTGTGAATGTGTATTTCTCAGTGATCTTGTTCTTATGATGCTCTTATCTATTGAAATGCAAAGAACTATAATAATGGCATAAACATTAACATTAAGAAATATACATATCTATAAATAAGCATGAAGAAACAACAAAAGTTGATAACGAAGTTCGACAATCTCGCCTTATGTCTCCGGGCCTTTGTCTCAGTGGGTGAGGTTTTATTATTTCTATTCGAAGCTTCAAAACTACATCATAAAGGTGCCAAACGGATTAAAACATGATCTTTTTGTGTTCTACCAGATCTCAAGAACCCAACAAAACTGACGTCACTGAAAACGGATGAACGAAGCTCCCGAAAATGGCCTGCAAAGGTGCTCTCCTCAATGGCTTCCCTGCATAAAAATGGCTTTGGCTCAACATTTCTTCAACATTTTCTTATTCTGAAACTATCCCCATGGTTTCAAGAACCTATGGTTTATATAGACTTGAATTGGGTACCAAACTCCCAACTTCTCCCTAATATCTGGCCTCAAAAATGGCCCAAGATCCTTCAAAAATGGGCTAAATCTCCCAAAACTAGTGAAAAAGTCCATAAAAATCTTATAGTATAGTTTTAAAAACCCAATTTGGAAAATATTTAGGGTGCAACCCCTTATCTTCGGGCTCTTGGTCCCTTGGGTGCCCTCCATGTGGTTCTGGTCTTGCTGGCACACTGGTCTATCCCTTAAGCCCTGACCCTTGGTCGCAGGTGTGGCCATGTGCCCATAACTCATACCTCCACGTGCCCACATTGAAGTTATCCCCCAGGTGCCTTGTGCCTAGTCACATGTGGCTTGGACATATGGCATCCACCTAGCCCCCATGCGCTCACAGGTGGTAAGCCCTCGGTTGTTAACTCCTGGTTATGCGCCCTGGTCGATGGGCTAGCCCGACCGACCGACCGACGCTAACCCCAAATATTTCACGCTATCAGTTTGGAGGTGTGGTCACATGTCTAGGTCATATGGAATATAGTTTTGCGTCGGGGCTTACTCCACAAACATAGGTACCGATACACAATCTGCGCCAAAGTAACATCCGTGTAGGCATATGGCAAGGTTATATGTGTTGCGTCGGGGGCTGGGGCCTAACCCCAACCCTATTCTCCACCAAACTCACCACCATATCAATTTAAATATAAAATCATGGATATGGTTAATAAGGAACATAGTAGGCAGGTTGGTAGCTCGACCTTGCCAAAGCACCACCCAGACTGGAGGTCACAGGTTTGACCCCCGTAGAACCCATAAAAATTTTCCATTCAACCAACGAACCAATAAAGGGGTGCCACATGGTAGCGCATGACTAGGCCATGTGGCACCATACCATTCACCCAAATGAATTCCACATGTCAAACGATGATTGGTCCACTAGTCTTCCCAATCATCTTTCCACTATACTTTCCACGTCATCCTTCCAGTCATCCTGTACGGACCTTTCCACGTCATCTTGTTGTACGGACCTTACCATGTCATCCCATGCCACATGTCACCCTTACAATTGTGCTATGTGTCACAATTACTAGTCCACCTGTCACCATCAACTGCCCAGTCGACACCAATGCATCACTGCCACATCACCTGTACGGTCGTACGACCTGTACAATCATCTTCCACCTCAACTCTGTACAGACTGTACGAACTACATAGTCATCAAATTTTGCTTGTTAGGCCAAATGAACAGACCATGATATATTTCACATACAACGTCCGTTTAATCCTGTTCAAGTTGTGTTGGGTTCATATCAACGAGTTCTACGTACACATCTGTTTTTAAGAGATTCTGATCACTTTGATTTTTAGGCCTTCTTGGACCCCATCTTGGCTGCGGGATCCATTTTGGATCATTCTGAAATTGTGGAGTCACCACTGGATCTTTCCTTCATGGATTCATCAGGTGAATGATGCAGGATGTACTGTGTCAACAACCTTTGTTCACCATCAAAGACTGGATCTAAGATTTTTCATTCTCCAGGGGAAAATCTTCAACTTCGTTCCTGGAAGTCACGAAAAATGTTAGCCCTAGAAGTCACACCTAGAATATTGTAGGTGTAAGCCTAATACCCATCAAAATTTTAATAATTAAAACAATTTTATGGTTGGTGGATTAGCAGGAAAGAGCAAGAAAGAGAGAAACAAATTGTTTGCAGAGACATTCCATTAGGCATGGACTCATAACATTCTGTAGATCAAAGGAAATAAAGATGCCTACCAGAAAAAAGGGCCATATAATGATGGACATAATAATGAAGTGGATAACACTAATAAGAAATATTCATCAAGCAATGATCCTCTTTGCAAAATGAATAAAAAGAATACTTGAACAAAAATCATGAAAGAAGGCAATCACTGCAAATCCTTTGCAGCTCATGAATCTCCTATCCATGAACAACCATTGATCCTCAATGTCTTAAATTCATTCAAGAAAGATGCAAATGTAAAATGGAAAACATAGAAAAAAAAATATGATAATAACAACTCTCATGAATCTCTAATGGTAGAAATGTTACATTCTGATATGCCCAACAGGCTTACAAATCAACATACACAACTAAATTGCCTCAAGATCTCTCCTAACTCAAGCCTCTACTTTTGGAGTCCTCTCACTCATTAAATAGAAAATTACATCAACAATATCTCTAATAAGTCGCAACCTACTCCATTTATTGGATTATATGCCTTAGAGATATGTGGTAAACAAAAAATCCAACTATTCCTTGATTCCTAGAAACTGTCTTTTAGGATAAATGCAACTGCATCCACCTCATTGCATGGAGATTTAGTGGAGTTGAATATTATGTACAAGTGTCATTTGGTGTCTAAATTATCTATGAGAACTCATTCAAACCTCCTCATATAGGTGGCAACCCTCCTACAATTCGTATTTATCAGACTATTAGAGTTTGCAGTGCAATTTCAGGATTCATTGCAAACTTTCCTATAGGTGGTGATTTCAACTTTTCTCCAAAATGATGAACTGGATCGGGCTGATTTTTTGTCAGCAAGTCAATGATATTATGATTCATGT
The DNA here is from genome assembly GCA_009831015.1 of Picea engelmannii. NCBI lineage: Eukaryota > Viridiplantae > Streptophyta > Pinopsida > Pinales > Pinaceae > Picea > Picea engelmannii. Next base: position 228,302 of record ML816735.1, on the reverse strand, counting down.
CAAAAAAACCATTTAGAAGAACCCATATCGACATTTAAAAGTTATGATGAAAATATGATTTTGTTGTGTACTAATTTGTTGTAAATTGTTTCGGTTAAGTTTGCAACACACAGTCAAGTTTGCAGTGCACAGTCAAGTTTACAGGGAACAGTTGAGTTTGTAGCGCACAGTTGAGTTTGCAGTGCACATTTGAGTTTGTAGCACACAGTTGAGTTTGCAGTGCACATTTGATTTTGCAATGCACATTTTAGTTTGCAGCTCACAGTTGAGTTTGCAATGCACAATTGAATTTGTAGTGCACAGTTGAGTTTGCAGTGCACAATTGAATTTGCAATGCACAATTGAGTTTGCAGCGCAAAGTGAGTTTGCAACGCACAATGAGTTTGCAGCGCATAGTGAGTTTGCAGCGCACAATGAAGTTCACATAGCACAATTCAATTTGCAATGCACAGTTGAGTGGAAATGAAGATAAGAAATGATAAAACTTCCTTTTGAAACCGACCCTTGGAGATGTTGGATGATGGCTAGGTGCTAAAAAAAATATTGGTGCTAACAGAAGGCATAGAACCTCATTGATTGGATAGGAGAGCTCGAAAGGTACTTTGAGTACGAAAATATCCAGGACCCCAATCGGGTTTGATTCACCATGACCAAGCTAAAAGGCCATGCGACACTTTGGTGGGATATGATGCCGAAAGATAGAGTGGATAATCGACAGAGAAATATTAGAACCTAGAGAAAGATGGTGAGAAAAATAAAGGACAAATTCTTACATGTTGATTACCAATAGAATTTGTGTAAAAATGTGCAAAATTTGAAGCAGAAAGAGACATTTGTTCATGAATATACATAGGAGTTTTTCAAATTATCCCTTAGGTCAAGGATAAAGGTTACAGATTATGAAAGAGTGGAAATATATTTGAATGGGTTGAGGTATCATATTTAGGTTGAGATGAGTACGCATTACTTTCATAATGTAGATGAAATTTATCATGTTGGTTTGAAGGTGGACGAAAATATTGGCATAAGACTGCGACAAAATTTTTAAGGAAAAGGAACTAGAGGCAGGGTTAGAGAAAGTATTGTTAAAGACAATGAGAAGGAGGATGAAGTGACCAACAGTCAGAATGAAAGCGAAGGAAGAACTGTTGGCAGAGGAAGAGGTTTTGGTCGAGGTAAGGATCTTATTAAATGCTATAGATGTGGAGTAGAGGGACACACAACATTGGAATGTACAGAGAGATAGAATGCAACAAGAAAACATGAGGCTAGGACACAAAACATAGTTACCAACTTAACGAGAACTCTACAGAGTTCTCATTTTTTGGGGGGTCAAGTTTTTTACCCTGTTTTTAAAAATGGTGCTACCGGTAGCACCCCCCTCCATTTTTAGGTGGTTTTTTAATATTTTAAATTTTCTGATACATAAGGTTTCCACTTTGTTTTTTTAAATGGTCATTTTTTAATTTATTTTCAAATTGTTCAATTTTATTTTATTTTTCTTTTTTCTCAATGATGTTTTTTCATCTATTTTTATTTTTATTCAATCGTGTTTTTAATCACATTTCCATGCTTCATCCAATGTTAAAAATGTTGTACACCATTTATTTTTTTGAAATTAAGATTTTTCATATAATTATCTGTCCTTAATTAAGTTATAGTTTCATAGATTTTAAATATAGTGAAAAATATCATTTTTAACACACTTTTTTACCTTCAATACATAGAAAACAATTGTTGTTAAATAACAATATTTTTAAATATTTAGCAAAAAAATGTAATTCATTTTTTTTGGATCAATTAAAAACTGAAATAAATAAGAAAACAAACAGAATTGAAATTTAAAAAACAAAAACATTTTAAAAACAAATTTATATGAGAAAAAACCATTGAAGAAAAACCTAAAAAACAAAATAA
>ML816735.1:196609-224456 GCA_009831015.1 Picea engelmannii | reverse complement strand
CTTATGTTTAGAAGAGTATTACTCAAGCCTGAGACAAAGGAAACAAAAGATCCTGAATAGAGAAAGAGAGTGTTCAAAACTAAATGCAAAATTCATGATAAATGTTTTCATCTTGTCATAGATGGTGGAAGTACATAAAATTTAGTGTCCACGAAAGTAATGGAGAAATTGAAGTTGAAAAGCATTCCACATCCTAATCTATATCGAGTTTCATGGTTACAAAAAGGACAACAAGTGACTGTGACTGAGCAATGTTTATTGAGTTTCTAGATTGGAAGTTTCAACGAACAAGTTTTATGTGATGTGGTAGAGATGAATGCATGTCATGAATTGCTTAGGAGACCGTGGATGTTTTAAATAAATGTATTCCACGATGTTAGGTAGAATTCATATGAATTTGTCAAGGATGGACAACATTACAAGTTGATGCAAATGTTGGAAAGGGTATGGACAACAGTAACAACAAGGTCATGGACTAGTGTAATAGCAAGAAAATACACAACAGTAACAACCGAATCATGTTGTGTTCTGGAAAAAAAAAAGTTCCTAAGAGAACACAAACAAAGCGGTTGTTGTTTGGCCATAATAACAAAAAGGGTTCAAGAGACTGAGAAAATAAATTATATACCAACAAAGATTCAACATTTGTTGAAAGAATTTAAGGAAATTGCAACAGATGATTTACCAGCAGGGTTACCTCCCTTGAGAAGTATATCGCACCAGATCTAATTGATACCAGGGTCAATTCTACCAAATAAAGGACCTTATATAATCACTCCAACAGAGAGTGAAGAGGTGAATAACGTTTAATGGATATTTCCCTTGTGACCTTGGGTCAATTCACAATAGAGCAAGACATAATTTAGAAGATAGAACCAATCCTCATCTATTCAATGCATACAAGAAGTAACTAATTTTTATAAGGAGAGAGAGAGAAACAAAGAAGGAAAGTCCTCACAACTTGGATCCTTCGTTTGATGTCAATCCCCGCTCTCGCTTCTTGAAGTGCTCATGATCTCTGTCGAAACTAGCCTGCAATAGGAAACCAAGAATAAGTTGCTACAAGGTAGTTTTATATTTAAATAGCATATATCATGTGCATAGATTCAAATATATAGGAAATAAATTGGCATATGAAATCAAAATCAACCAATAAACACACAACAGGAGGGAAAAGTAATTTTTTATTAACAATAATGTGAGAAATGTAGTTACAACTTGATTCAACCTTCGGTACTGGTTCATAGCCAACTTCCATGAGTTCCTTCAAATACCTTCAAGAATAAACTCAACATGGATGATCTTCCTTGGATAACTCAACAGGGATAGGAACACACCATGTAGTTATAAAGAGAAGGAAGGAGCATTGGAAAAGGAGTTTCCAGGTATGTGATGCTACTCAGAGAATGAAGGAGTATAGGGAATCTTGCTAAATTTTTCCAACATGATCTTTCACCTTAGTTCTTCCTTTCATCCATGCCCCCAATGGTGCATTTATACCATCCTTGAGAAATTAAGGACGTTGAATTTCATTCGGTTTGGGCCAGGGGAGGTTGGGAAACGATCCCAACTGAAATCCCCGCCCGAAAATGTGGAATTATTTTATTTTTCACATTTTTTTAGGGCATCCGTAGGTTGCAAGATAGCAAGGAACGAAAGTTCCTGTGTTGCACAAAGGAAACCCAAAGATATAACAAAATTCATGTTTTTTAAGTGAATTTTATGAGGGAAGTTTGGATGTTGATTAGCAAGTTAGGGAAAAGTGTTGGGCCATGTCACAAATACATATATGTGGAAATTTGTGCTATAATAGATGGCCCCTAATGTGTGAGGTTATAAGGGCAAGTGATGACCAAAATACATTATAAATTTGGGAGGCAAGGATGCAATGAAAGAATCCATGAAGGTTCCTAAGACACCTGATCCAAAAACATAAATTGTCAGCCAATATCAATTAATAGTATTCTATGTCTCAATTCAGGCATACCCATGCTCAGGAGTGATGTAAGCATAGGTGTCAAATCAAATACACTACGGATCCATGGCATATATGAAAGTATGACTAATGTCCATGGCCACGAGAAATTCACAGTGGATCCATGTGTTATATGTGAAGTAGAAAGCATGGCCATGAGGAATACACGGTGGATCCATGTGAAAGTAGATCATGACCACTGATAGATACACAATGGAGCTATGTCTCAAAATAAAAAACAGAGAATATTTGGGACCAATGGTGTGAACAAATTAATCCTCTATAAGTACCAATGTCTTTGGGGTGGTACATATATGTCGGGTAGGAGCACAAAATATGTGATGCTCGTACTTCACCCAAAGTCTTCAAAACGCTCTGTCGTGATACGAGTCTACACTATGTGAATATATGTGTTGGGGTGTAACATAGTGAGACACCGTTTGATTATTGAACATTGATGTATATCGTTAACAAATGTGAGACAACCCACCGATGATGATAATGTGTGTCAAGCTACCATGGTACAATCTAACAAGTTTGAATAAATGACCTAATGTTGAACACCTGGTAGAATCTATCGAGCATGGGGCATTGATGTATTCCCACTGTCAATAGTGAGGGAACCTACCACTGATGACTACAAACCCCAAGGTACCAAATATGAATCTAGATCCTTATCACAGAGCAAGATGCGTTGAATTCGATAGGAAGAGATTCGTTGGAAGGAATGAATTAAGGCATCCTCCATCATCCATCATGAGGGGTAGCAGAAGGAAAAATATTTGGAAGGACTGAGATGAACAGATTGTAAGGACCACACTAAGGTACAAATCTAGTATGCACCAGATGGAAATAGCACACGACAAAGACTCTTTGAATAGTAGCCAATGATGAAGACTACTGACAAAGATGAGGAATCCACCAATGGGGTTAAATGGAAACCAAGGTACCACACAAATCCCCATGTGTGATGATTGTTGTTGATGTCAAACACAAGGGAAACCACTCAGTCAACGACCAATAATGGTATGTAATCTATTGAGCGAAAGGTCACCTATCAATAATGGAAATTGGCACAGGGTTCTACTCTAGGTCATACTCACAGAGCAATGTGTCGGAGTCGATAAGACCCGCTAGCAAGAAGTCAATGAGGAACTTCTATACTAGGATGAGTGAGAGACGTAGATACTTGTGATAATGATATGGACTTGATGGACTTGGGAAGGTCGACTTGAAAGGTAAGAGACTTACTGCAGAATGGCCAACTGAAGTTGAAACTTGCCTTGAACAAAAGCATGACACATTATGTGACTTAGGCAGCATGACTATAAACTGGGATACATTTGTGATGTAGGAGGAATCGACAAATGCTACATATGGTTGGAAGAATAACCAACCGAGGGAGATTATACTCAACAATGAGAAAAATTCTCCTAAATCCATACTAAACCCAAAACACCGAGATACTGACTCAAGATTGTGCTTTTTTCAAGGGCGAAAAGACCGTTGCTAATAAAAAGAGATAGATGCTTCACCCTCTTTTTCTTTTTCTTTTATTTTTTTGTCTTTTTCATATTATTAAAGCATGAAAAAGAAAAAATAATTCTATAGTACAGTGGAGGAAACGAGTGTCGCGGGAAAGAAAAATAGTTCCAAAGCGCAAGGAACATACCTATGTGTTGACGAGCCAAAATGACCCTTTCAATTAGATGAGGGAAAATGCCCGATGGTAGGTCCCAATTAGACCCACTCTTGTTTGGGATAGAATTTCCGACCATATTTTGGCCTGGTTATCAATCTAACTAATGCGCAAACTAAATATGAATCTAAGAACCAGAGGTTCTCAGATGAATTAAAAATAACAATCCTAACTAACTATTTCTAAGCTAAGATGAGTGATTACAGACCTAAGATGTAGATTCTAATCTACTCTAAACTAATCTATCCTAATCAGGAGAAAGCTAAAACATGAGTACAGTAAAAGATTTGTATTGCTTGTATAAAAGAAATTCATATAGAAAGGAATATTAAGGCTTGACAAAGTAACCATTTATAACCAACATAATTTATTGATAAACCAAATCACAAGGTTGTTGTACTCAAAATGAAGAATAATGGCAACTGTAAATAGAAGAACGTTAATTCAGAATAAATTCATAAACCAACATCCATAAACTACAGGACAAGACATGCATAAAATTGAGTAATCGCATTCATACACATTGACACCATCATTTTCATAAATGTCTCTTGTTCTTTATTCATCCGAAAGTAATAATACTAGTCGTCTTTCAAAAGAACTAAAATATCTTTCCCTTTTACATTCATCTCATTTATAGCGGGACTATGGGAGACCTTCACATTCCTTATCCTCCAAACGGTCAAGATCCCAAAGATACTCTTCAGTTTCCTTTCCCAATTAGGACATTAACATAATTACAACAAAACGATTGCTCTACAAAATTTTGGTTACAATGAGATTATCGAGAGGGTCCCAACGGTTGCAATTTAACATCTATAAACACCTTCCAGTTTTTGAAGTCTTCGAGTATGGAATAAACTCAATATAGTTGTTTTATTTCCATGTATGGTTCTCTTTTGCAAATGGGAATGATGACTTCTATCCTCAAGCTTTTTTCAACATGTTGCATGGAATCCTCTGTCAATGCAATCATTCTGGAGGGATGGATTAGTCTGGTCTCTATAACCTCCAAAATTATTTCACCGATTGATTTAATGGATTTGAGGCTGAGGTTTATTTTGGTATCCACGTCTTCGACCATCATTTGGGTTGATGAATCCTTATCAACATCCCTTAGGGGTCCATCCCAAATTGTAAGAGTAGACTGTATGTCGATCTCCATATTTTTTTCTTGATGTAGTGATCTAGTCCTAAGTATTTAGGACATATGTAATTGTTGACATCCTTGCATCCAAGATTTGGTGATATATGATTCTTCATTCATTTGAGTACATTGACAGGGTATTTGGGAATTCCTGATGTGATTCTTTCCATTATGTGACTCTGTTGTAAGCTTCCATGGATTTCTGGTATTTTTCATCCATTGCTTTCACTTGTGCGTTCAAATTTTTCTTATCAGAGCTGACCATCAAAGTTTTTTTAAGTGCATAGAATAACCTCGTATGTGTGTCCCAAAGTTCCTTATTCTTTTCAATGGCCCCCGCTTTTATGGTTTCAGGAGAAAATATTTCGTTTTTTATTTCCCATACAACTTTCTTCAAGAGATCGTTGACTAGTTGTATCTTCCTGATTTCGTTTTCACCTCTTTCGTTAAAAGTTCTCAATTCATCCAACTCTCCTTTGAGCCTTGTTACCTCCTGTTCATGTGTGGTTTTAAGCTTTTCCATCTCACTTACATGGTACTTTTGGGTGAGGGAGGTTGTTTCGATGAATCTTTCCTGTAAATATTTTTCCTATGCCTTGAGCCATCTCTCCAAATCCTCTTCATGGATTTGCTTTATTTGTTGGATTTCCTTCCTCTGTTTACTAGCCATAGTTTCCTTAATGGTTTCCAGGGTCATCTCCAACTCAGTGACCCTGAATTTTGCAGCATCAAGTGCTCTCGCGACTTCATGGACTGATACAATGTTCACACCAACAAAATCGTTGAGTGTTGAGGATTCTTGTATCGCATTATCCTTCCAATCTAGTCCAACTTTCCATTTGATACTCCTTTTGAGAGATTCTTGGATTACGTCGACTTTTCCTCTTTTCCTTTTATGGGTTCTCTTCTCGATAGCTCGTGTCTCGTGGTTGTAATAACAATCACCGACGACAACTATTGCTCCTTCGAAGTCGATTCCTTCAAAAGAGAGTGATACACTCCTTGGGATAGAGGCTAAGGGAGTGCATTCTTCTATAGGGGTGTTAACTAGATCAAAATATGGGCTTACAGTGATAATTTCATTATCACCTTCTAACTTGTTGTCTTGGACATCGGGAATGTCGACCTTATATTTTTTCTTCTTTTCCTGGGCCTTTCCCGGTGCATTCGATGTTGATTTTCTTGTGTTTGTTGTTTCTCCTTCATTTGTATTATTTTTCCCTGGAGGAAGATCTTTATTCAATCTTTTCTCCAATGTATCTTGTTTCTCCTCAACTTCCCTCTTCTTTATTTGCTGGTACTTTTCTTCATATTCTTCGACTTTTCTCATCAGTTCAGCTTCTTTATCCCTCTTTTTCTTCTCTTCCTCATTTAGCCTCTCTTTTTCTTTGAGGAGGAGGGCTTTAAATTGTTATATCCTCATTTCTCTATCCTACTCTTCCTCTTTCCTTAGTTGATGTTGAGTAGCATCAGTGGTGAGCCTCTCTACCTCTTCCTAAGAACTTAAAGTGCCTCAGAAGACATATTCCGAGAACTGGGCCTCATGCATAATTTGTGGCGCCATCCTTATGGATTTGATGTGTTCGTACACCACATTTTTGGGGTCATGTGATTTGGGCTCTCCGAGACAGAGGCATAATTCCTTTAGTGTTTCTAATTCCTTTTCATATTTCTTCTTGTTTTGTAACAAGTATGAGCCTATGTGGAGGGGGAAAACTGGTCAGTACCTTTTGTTCTTTTCTAATAGGTAGGTAGTGGCTCCTTTCTCCAAAGTATGGTATGTTATTTCCCTGGGAAATAAATTTCTGGGAACATATTTGGGCAGCAGGTGTGGTGGTCATGTGGCCCCATAGATCCTGACATAGGTGTAGTATTTATTCGTATACTAGTTCCTGGTCTCCTTTAAGGTTTTGATAGCCCCTGGAGAGATACCATGTGGGAAAAGACCAAAGATATCTTTGTGCAAGGGGGAGAGGAAATAGTCGCAGATCCCATATGCTTGGAAAGGATGCTCGCCCAGTTGAATGCTTGGCCCTTCTAGACTACTGTGTAAGCCATGGGAAACCACTCCATCTTGAAATGGGTGCTAGTTTCCTCACCATAAAGTTTTCATATCATGGTATTTAGCATCATGTAAGGGCTCTTAAAGTTATCGTGTCGAGATATACCTTTCCCCCTTTTTCACTAGCCATTCTTCATTGTAAAACCAATTTTCCATTATGGTCTCAAAGTCTTCATGTTTAACCCCGAATTGGTCTAGGAATGACTTGTTCAGGGATAATATAGGTTCTTAGGTCCGATATCTAGCTTGGATGTCTTCTTCTTTGAGTGACGTGATCAGTAGACCCAAAGAATTGACTATTAGTCCTGTATATTTTTGTAGATACACAAAACACCATCTTCTTGGGTCATTATAAGGAAACAACTCTGAGTAGACACCTACTATATGAATGTCGCTTTTTCAGATATTCCTTTACGCATCGATGTCTAGCTCATCATATAGGAACCTTTCATTTTGGAACACATCCAGAATCTCGACATAGCTAAGGTAGTGTTCCATTCCATCATAGTTGTTCGTATCAACGATATTGAATGACTCGGGAATTGAAGTTGGAACAGGTGTTCCAAAAGTTTGGATTTTTCCTTTCCTGGTCAACATCTGGGACATTTCGTCACTTGCACAAATAGACAAGTCGATAGTTAATAGATTCATTTCAGAGAAAGAAATACCAATATTAAAATGATGTGCAAGATACTCACTCAGAAACAGAGGACAATAATTAATCAAACTGAGAGAACATAAATTTGAGAACACAACGTTTATCTTACTTAATTAGCAAGTGGAAAAAAACTAGAGTCTTGAAGTTGTATAAACACTTCACAAATTCCCTTCAAACCCTAGTGTAATCAATGAACAAGGTGTGATACAACTTATACCAGGTTAGGGTAGTACATGGAAAAATAAATACATTCACGGGCGCTAGAAAGTTATAACTGTTGAGGAGTGGGAAGATTGAAAAGACAGGATCGTTGAACAACCATCATCGTCAAAAATTGATATTGATAAGAGATGTCAATACAAATATGGGAAAATGTTTGATGATGATAACTCATTATTGGACCACTTAACCTTAATAACAATGATTAATATGTACTGATGACCCCTATAACGTTCATTGATATGACCGTTGGGTGCCAACCTTTTATTTAATGGTGTTGATGAGACATCGAGGTAATTATGGGGGAAAGGTACTGGATAAGTGTCAAGTCAACGGTGGTGAGTTATTTGACAATGGCTAGGTTCATCTGGTCCATAGGATTAGTTGATGTGCAATCGTTAGAAAGCCAGGATAGTGTCGTCAATGGTGAAAAGTGAAGGTGAAGAGGTAAGTGTGTTATGAAACTTCCAATGATGACAAGCTTTCGCCAAAAAGGGTAAGTCAATACTAACATGCCACATTGAGGTGATGGGATGGTATTATGTACATACTGAGGTGTGGGCCCAAAGTGAACAATAATATTGACATGGATTTGAGATCCGGTTTGGTGCTGCTAGTTGGATTATGACAGGGAAAGAGAAAAGGGCGCGTCGTCGTCGGTAAACATGGATAAGATCATGAGGGTGATGTTGGGGGAGCTGTTAATCCCTGAAGATGATGTTATGAAGCATGTTCGTTGGTGAAATTTAGAGATGAGGATGTATGTATAATTTGGTAAGGGTGTGATTATGAAATGGTTAAAGATGAGGTTGCATGAGAGAAGGGAAGAGGACCTAGCCTAGGTATCTAAGTTTCAAGCATGCAGGTAGAAGGGTAATAAAATTTGTGGAGATTTTATTTGTTTGGATAAAGGTAGACATGTGTTTGGGGGGGGGGGGTTGTTCTTCTATAGTTGCATGAACAACTAGGTAATTCAAAGAGTAGTTCCCTTCCCTATAAAGAGAAAAAAGATAGTGTGTTCCCCCACCAAGACTGATAGTTTGGGTGTAGTTTTTGTGTTGTCACAACACTACGCTCAATGCAAGGAAGAATGTACAAGATAAGGAAACCCAGAGAATGTTTCCTCCAGGGTTAAGGTGTCGAGTCGCAAAGGTATAAATTTTAAGGCTAGAAACTGATAGGAATACATAAGAAATTGGTTCATCAAGAGAAAGTTGAAGCTGGAATTAGGCCTAAAAGTGCAAGCGGTTAACATGTAATGTAATTACAACTCAACACAGTTTGGAAACCCTTGAAGGTGAGTTAACCAAAAAATGATTGAGAGGAATTCATGAGGATTAAACACAAATGCATGGCAAGACTAAAATGGGCTTCTGGGCCTACAAAGAAACTGCAACATAGGTGTCAAAAATGCCAGTGAGGTACTAAATAGGACACCCATGGAGAGATAAGATATACCATCCTTAAGAGACACCTTGAATCACATGGAAAGGTATAATGTCACGAACGAATGGGGTTGAACCTATGGAAAATATGTGTTTGATATAGATAAATGCATTATGCAATTGAGATGACGCCTACATTATATGCCAGTAAGGAATACAATACCTGCTGAAGAGTCACAAAAAATGTTGTTGTGAGAAACATATAATGGGGGGAATATCGTAGGTAATAGCCATAACAAGATTGAGCAATAAGAATGAATTTTGAATCCAATGTCATGGCAGGACTAACTAGGACTCCCAAGCCTAAAAAACCTTGCAGCATGAGCGCCAGAATAAAAAAATGGATTCTAAACTAGGGCGCCCATGGAAGGTAGGCTCTACCATCAACGAACAAAATTTTGAGCAGACAGAAAGGATTTGTATCTTGTTAATGGGATTGACCCTGGGTTAAGGGGGTAATAGAAATTTTTAATGAAAATATTGAAGATGTGTGAGACCTATTCTAAATTCCAATTATATGAAAACATCACCTTCCAAAGTCTTGAAAAATACTCAGTCAATCGATGTAAAGACCAAATGTACCCAAAATAACACTCTATAACCTGCAATGGAAACCACAAAACTACAATATATCTTGGAATTAGTTCAATTTATGGAAAAATAAGAAACTATGGAAAGTGGTGTTTTCAAAAAATTATATATAAGGCAATTTTACCATATTCCCATATGATTTTTACCATATTCCCATATAATTTTTACCATATTCCTAACATTAACAAAATTTGGAGAAAGCCTTGTAACTTAATTTGGAGATTGTGGGAGCTTGTAGCAACTAAACCACACATTGTTTAGACCAAGTAAGTGCTCAAACCATTATTTTCATTTTCATCCATTCAACTTTTATTGTTCATGAAAAATTGAGGGATAACCCTCTCTTTTTCCTCAGGACTCTGCACATCCACAGTTTTTCTCAAAGGGGCCTATGGATGTCTGTGCCTAGTAGAAACATCAGTCACAGATATCCGCACTTGTTATAAAAGGAGCCCGTGGATTCCCAGAGTCCTTTTGAAAAAATAAAATTTTAACTCTCTTTCATGTGGATTTTGAACAAGATGTTTGTTAATTGGAGGGAACGTGAGAACGAGGAAGTTGATTGTGCAGTATTTGATGACGATGATGCCAAAGAATCTCTCTAGAAATGTGGCATGTATATTTTTTTCCAAATTGGTGGCATGCAAGATCAAAAGAGATTAATCTACCTCCTTATTGATTATTGGCATCTTGACGCATAAGAATTCATGTTGGGTGGGTAGTCCTTGATAATCATAGTTGAGGACATATACTTCATCACTGGGTTATCTTATAGAGGTTAAGTTCCCAAATTCACCACCCCTGGTGGAGGTGGTCGGACCATTAATGATTACATAAACAAATACTACAAGGATGGCACATAAAAGATGGGTTCACAAGTGTCGATCAAGCATTTCACCAATTTGAGTCTCAAGATGATATTATTTACCACAGTGCACATCATGGGATATAAATCTTTTCACTTGGATTCTCACTCCCAAATGCAACATGGGGTTGAGTGTTTAAGACCCACAATGTTTGTCTTGAGAACTTTGATGCTCTCTTGCATGAAAACTCAGCTCACTGACTGCAAGTTATGGAAGAAAAAGAACTTTGGGTTTGGAAGCATCCTCTATACATTATTTTTCGAGAGGGTGCTAATGATGAGCCTGAGAGATCATATCCAAGGAAACTTATGGCCATGGTCTATGATGGTACAATGTACTGAGTTGTTGGCCCGCTTAGTAGGAGGTAAATTATCCAACCCTTATGACGATGACTACTTTTCTTGGTGGGAGCGTGAGGTTCCCTTTATTGAGGATTTCCCATACACTAGGATCAACTTTTGGGGAGATCCTGATGTCATCATTCATCCTAGTGACGCACTTTGAGACATAGCTAACCTTTATTTTATCTTATTTGATTTTTGTTTTTGGATTATATATTATATATGCATATAACGGGAAAAGACATCTTATTTTCGGTGAGATACATAATATTAACACATGCTCTTTTAATGTGCAGATAGAGTACCATTGACACCAACAGGCATTCCCAAACATAGTCGTTGAGGGAGAGAGGAAGTAGGGCCCAACAAAAATGCGACGGGGAACTTAGGGAGCACGGGAAAGAACTTGGAGGCCCTGTCACGCTCTATTTCGATGGCCACTATAGATGACATGCCCATAGGGATGCAGTGTCATGTAGTAGGAGTACCTCAGACATGGGTCCATTTATTCTAACGTTTATAAAATATTGCACTTTTCTATGATAGAGTTCATCGGCCTCAGGCCTAGACTGTTTATACACACACACACACACACATATCTTTTTGTGCGTTATTTTTATATTCTACTTGCAAATGATTAAATATTTACATGTGTAAAATGTGTGTTCTCATGTTATGAATGTGACAAATTCCAATATAAAACGTAATTATCATATGCATCGGTAACTATATTATCCCTCCTAGGAACATGCTAATAGGTAATAAACTCAAATGATCATTCTAGAAGACGTACCCTAAGGAATCGTTGTAAAAAGACTGGATCATGAATATGGTATAGACCATTCAAATGTGACACAACCAACTGAGAATCCAAGAACACATGAAGGTGTTGAATACCGTGTGACAGAGCATCTCGCAAAATCTTGATGACTGTGCTATACTCAACAACATTATTTGTAGTTGCTCCGAGACAAACATCTCCAACAATACTTGTTGGTTAGTGGGTGAATGAATCACCCAGGCAACGAAAGCCAAGTTTTGAGTGTGACGACTGGAAACATATTCAAATCCAAAATAGATTGAAAATTCCCCTGGCATATGCCACATAGCAGAAGTACATCAGTAAAAAATGCAAGGAAAAAATAAGAAACCTACACAAAGCTATATACAACAATACATGATAACTAAAAAAGAACTAGTACTCGAGCCACCATGATCAAACATAGTAATTCTTAAGGTAGAGACCATTTATGGGCTCTAAAAACATGTTTCCTCATAATATTCTAACTCATAAGACCCTTTTTTTAACACCCGTCGCATGAGGTATGGACCGTTTTACACGGGGTTAAATTTGCCTACCACCAGGGCATCCTTGTCATGATTGTAGACAAACACAAGGTCTCATTTAGAAAATATTCTTGGGTAGACAAATGTTTTGTACTAATACTTGGCGCATTTCTTATGTGATTCATTTGCTAAAGATGCAGCTTGGTGTTGCTCATCAAGATGTTCAAGATAAACGAGGAATTATTCAAGCTGTGTTGTGTTGGGTAAGAGTTCGACAACGAATTTAAGTGAAGGGATTTCGCATTCAATGGGAAAAACGGCTTCTACTCAATGAACAAGTTGAAAAGGAGAGAATCATGTTGCATTTTGACTGAGCTTTCATAATCCCACAATGTCGGATATAACATCAAATGTTGATTTTACCTAGTCGAGTTAACCGTCCTCTTCAATATAGTTTTTAAGGATTTGTTAACAATTTTGACCTGACCATTAGCCTGAGGATAGTAAGGAGATGAGAGATCCTATCTAAAACCCAGTTTTGATGCTAACTCAAACATCATGCGGTTCTGGAAGTGATTTCCATGGTCGTTGATAATCTCTCTCAGAACCCAAAACCTAGCGATGACTTGATTGAACACAAAAAGCAATGTGGTTTCACCATCATTAGAAAACATTGGCATAGCTTCTACCCACTTTGTAGACTAGTCAACGACCACTATAATGTAGCAATTCCCCCTAGATGAGGTTGGGTGGCATGTCATGAAATCTACCCCCCACTTGGTGAAGGGGCCAACAATGATGATGGGAAACATAGGAGCAGGTTGTGCATGCACCTTCATTGTGAATATTTGACAAGGATGACATTTCTTGATCGCTTCTATGCAATCTTTAAAGATCGTAGGCCAGAAATAATCGACATGCAAAATATTTTGGGTTGTTTCAAATCCTAATAAGTGACTTCCACATGCTCCACCATGGAAGTCATTTAAAATGACCTATGCTTCCTCATGAGTGAGGTAATGATGGAGAATTGAGTCTACCCCTCGTCGATATAAAGTGTCAGTGATAATGAGATAGTTCTTCTCTAGGTGACAAATCCATTGTCGCTCATCCCATGAAAAATGTAGAGGGAACTTCAGATTTTGGAGATATATAAGGATATATCCATACCAATGATCGGATGAAGATATGAGGAAGATATTCTCATCCGAGAACGATTCAATTACTTCACTCTCCTTATTCTCTACTGGGAATGTCGACATCAATTCGACGAAGACTAAATATTTCTTGGATTTTGCAGAAGAAAAATCCAAATTGAACTCTTGAAGCACAACAATCCACTTGTTATACTTCCCAAGAATTATTTTCCGAGTCAAAACATACTGAAAATGATTAACATTGGTGATGATGGTTTTCTTACACAACATAATATAGTGTCAAAGCTGTTGAACAACAGGAAATGTTGCTAAGGCCAATTTCTCGACATGAGATTACTTCAGTTTAAGACCCAATAAAGTGTGACTTAAGTAGTAGATGACATGCTCTTGGAGATCATCATCCTCCTTAACTAAGACCATGCCAATCGACGATTTGGTTGCTGCCAAATACAACAGGAAGTCTCGATTATAATTTGGGGGACTCAATAACTTAGTTGAAACTAATGCTTTCTTTAATGCATCAAACAAACGTTTTGTTGCCTCTTCCCAATGAAATGGAACCCCCTTTTTCAAAATACGCATAAATCCTTTAATCGGTATTGGAATAGTTAGGTACAAAGCGTCGAAGGAAATTTTCCTTTCCTTGTAGACTTTGAAGTTGGTGAATTGTGCGTGGGGGAGGCAACTGAGTGATTGCCTTCACTTTCAAAGGGTCAACCATGATCCCTTTAGTTGAAAATATAAAACCAAAAAGACATCATGAAGTTGTGCAAAAAAACATTTATATGGATTTAACCCGATTCCATAGTAACGACATCTCTCGAAGACTAGGAGGAGGTGTAACAGATGTTGAGCTCTCTTGTGAGAGTGAGATGTGAGATCATCCAAATAAGCCTCCGATATATGCTTCAATTCGTGGAAAGAGAACATCATTTCTGCTGAAAAGTGGCTCCCATGGCCTTTCAACTCCAATCATTTCCTCAATAATAGCTTTGTCTGAAGGAGATATGGTATCAAGATAGACCTGGGAATTTGAAGAATTATCAGCCCAAATAGGCTCTAGAAAAAATATTGTCCTCATATATCAAAGAAGGAGCTTGATCTGGGTCTGCAGTGTCTTGTTGTATATCTTTATAAGCGACTTCCGCTGCAAACAATGAAATATCCATCCTAGTATGTGTGCGGCCCTCAACCAAATCATATGGCGAGGGTAATACCCATGGATCTTGTAGATACGATGCTTTGAAAGAAATGACTCTTGTAACAGGAGTCAGGGAACTCAAATTTTGATAGTTGATCGGGGTGGCACGAATGTAGGACACCGGTTATGGAAAATTAAAGGTATCCATAAGTGAAGGATAAATTCCAACATCGATTCTCTTAGTTTTCGAGTGAGATTTCTCAATCTAAAGAATTGTGGATCCTTCATTCATCGTGGAGCTAGAATGGTTAAAATCCATCTGATCAGTATTCACAATTCTTCACTCATCAGGAAAGAATAAAATTCAAAATATCGATGAGACGATAGTTATCATCGCGTAAGTCCAATTCCTTCCCAATAACAAGTTATAGTCGAGCGGTGCGTCGAATACTTCTACTTCTACGAAAACAGACTTACCTCCTAACTGGACTAGAAAAGAGGAAATAAGCTTATGTGTCCTAAAAGATCGTCCATCGAACACAATCAATAAAGTGGGAGAAGGTGCGAGTTTTGGAGATTTGATATCTTTCCAGCAGGAGAAAGACACGATGCAATTGAATCTCTCTCATCAACAATGCTCGTCTTGATGATGTGTTTTGCGTAAACTACATCAATATGGAAGGTTACATGATAACGAATGTAGGGCTTCACTTCAACAACATCAAAATTCATAGTGAGTGGGTTGGGAGAATCCGTCGCTCTAATCACGGATAACAATGCAATGCATTGTGTGGGGAAACTCTGAAGCACCTCAAGAGAAAACATTGCACATCGAATTTGAGCTAAATCCTAAACAATAGAGTAGTTGGGTGTGGATCTGGTGTTAGGTTTGTGCAATTCTCTTTTGTACACACCTTTCAGTATGTGTTTCATCATTTCTTTCTCAGGTCTCTCTATGTGAATAGGTCTCGTGGGATCAGAAGTCTATTTGCCTTTTTTTGTCAACTCTAGATTACTATAATCATGAGACCTGGTCGACAAATCTACCTCCTCTTATTTTAACTTTGAAGAATTAATCATGCTAATGAACAAGAAATATCCATTGACAAAGGTGCACCAGAAGTTCGCCCTTATCGATTGGAAGTGGAAGAGCCAACCTGCATGTTTTTTCCTTATGGAAACAGATTTTGCAATAAACAAGTTTTTGTTGTTTTTGCAACTTTATCAAGAATTGGTCCTCTTCCATCTTGGGGTATTGATGAGTAAGGTGATCATCCCCACAAATATTTCATGGAAGCTTAACTTTCCCCTTTTCACCCTTTTCCCCCTCAACATTCTTGTTAGGATTTTTTTCATTTCCCCCATTATCCTTCTTGCCTTTTCCTTTCTTTTTCTCTCAGGTTTGATGAGGACCCTTCTAAGTCTTCAATTGCATAGTGTGTACATCTGAGGACTAGGTTGCATGAGTGTTTGAGCCATAGTTCGGATTGGCTGCAGTTTGTTGAATTGACAATTGTTTCATCTAGTTAGAGACCATATTTTCGGCTTTTCTTTGAGAGGAACCGACAATGCTATCAGCATGTGGTCTCAAATTTGGTTCCTCTAAGTCAAGGGTTGACTGAGGTGTGTTAGGCATGATCGCGTAGAGAATTTTGGATTGAGACTAAATCAATTCCCATTGTTGTGCCTTGAATATTTCATGCTCTTCTGAGAACACCCCTGAAGTGGCCACATCCTTAGAAATGTAAGGAAGAAACAACTTCAAGAACCATTCTAAGAGAAATTCTGGTGGAATTGTGGCTTTAATCAAGCTCTTTTATCTCCTCTATTCCCAAATATTATCATAAATGCACGTAGCATTATCTTGTTCAAAGTTGGCCAAAATATATGTACCGGCATCGTACCGAACAAGGAGTTGGAAGTGGTTGATAAAAACCATGGCAATTTCGCCAAAAATCTCTTACTTTGACCTTTCCATTTCTATATACCATTTCGCAGCGACCCTAGTGAGGGTACGTTGGAATAAACATAACTAGATCGAGTCATTGTTTAAAGAGTTGGAAAAGTACCATAACTAAAACGTCATGACATGGCCTTGTGGATATTCACCGCTTTTTCCTTCGAACTTCAGGATGTCCAATGGTAGAGGCCATCTTAGGTCATCACGAATTGGGTCATTCATCAACTTAAATAAGTCTGGAAAATCGACAGTTTCCAAAAAAGGTAGCTCGGGCTACGTTATCAACTGACTAGCAGCTTCAAAAGAGGGTGTTGTATTGTAACTTGCACCAGGTTTCCAATAAGAGTTTGTCGATGGACCAAATATTTGGGTAAAACCATGTTGGCTCTAGTTAAACGAAGGATAAACTCCACCCATCTGATTCCCAAATGAAATAAAAAAGTTTCCCCTTGCCGAATCACTTTGCAAAGGAACTAGTCCTTGCATGGGGTTATACTGACCAAGAGAGGTTTCCCCCCTAACAACATCCCTTTTGAAGGGAAGGACCCTTGCATGGGATTCCACTAGGCTTGGAATGGGTTCCCCCCTACCGTAACTGCAGAAGTGGTGAAAGTATTACTCGTGAATCCATTGTATAATGTGAATGGAGTGGAAGTTGAAGGCATGCTAGTGGCACCCATGGAAACTGCCCAACATCCGAAGGGATCAAGACCAAAGGACAAGAAATCCCCACTCCCAATGGATGGAAATGATAGAGGAATGTGACCTCCACCCCAAGGCATCACCTTGTAGGGAATTGAAGAATTCCCTACACCAATGTTAGAAACTTGGGACGTTGCTTGGGAACCAACCAACACATTGAGCATGCCCATTGAAGGCATATAAAAAAAAAAAGTGTTTGAAATCAATGGCAATGACATGGCTCCACTTATGGAAGGATCAAAACTAATGACCAGTGGAGTAATGTTTTTTATCGACATGACTATGGTTAAATTACCCACACTAGTCGTTACGTTGGACACACTAGGAAGAAATATCCCACCGGTGACTATTTTTGAAGTGGGAGTTGTAGGGATTCCTGACCCAGACACTTGCGAAGTGTCATCCATAGTGACCGAGTGAATAGGGATACTATCAGTAAATTTTGATCTAGGATGGGGAACTTGCACCACATATGATGAGAAAGTTCCAGTTAGAAGAGGGTTATAATCCAGAGCATATTCTTCATCTCTGATATCTTCAACCGTTACAACCTCTGATTCTGAGGCATGAATATATGAGGGATCTGTTGTTGTGATTTCTACTAGACCAGTTGGCACAAAATCATTAGATTGATCAAGATGATGCCTTAGTGGAGATGGGGGATAATTTTTTTGGATTTCCTCCTCGTGAGGTACACCTTGAATTCTACTCGATCTACGAGGTGGTTAGTTAACCACTTTGAGTTTTCAACTCTTGAGAAACCACGTACATGCCTATCTAAGAAAGTCTACAATCATGGAGCACACCACTATAAAAATAATAAAAGGAAACAAACAAAAAAAATGACCTTGCTAATATATCGAATCAGGTGGATTAGGTCCTGAGATCGCAATAGTCACAAAGTAGGGTAAGGACCTTCTGGATGAAGGAACAGGTTGACTTAGTCTCGTGGAACAATGAATGAAGGAATGATAAATGGTTATCCTGACCTCTACTAACCATCCATATCTGGTGCACGTACCCACGCTTCGCGAGGCACCCTCCAACAGTACTGAAAATTGTAATGCAAAATTTGTCCCAGGTACCATGAAAAACCCATGTAGTTACCTTTGATATCCCTAGGAATGGCCACAAGGTCACCAACTCACAGTCAATTTCTATGGGGTATAGTCAACAATCAGGATTGAACATATGAGCAAGTAATCTAAGCCTGAAGCCTCAAAAGCACCGCCTCTCACAGAGGTATAGGTACTAATGAAAACCCCAATATATGATCTCTCTGCCACATTTAGTTAAGCTCCAGAGGGGTCTCTCCTCGACTCTCCTTCACACGACCTTGTTTTTATCTCCTGTGTTAGAGGAGGCTCCTGGTTATACTTATATGATAGTTGGATTTAGGATATCCCTAGCTTAGAATCCTATGTTTGTTTTATGGCCTTGGAAAAATTTAATGTCCAACCTAAACCAAGGCCCTAGCCTGTAACTAGTTTGTTCACCCTACAAAATTAAAGTTTCTAATAAATTTTATTAATCATTCATTTTATGGGGATTTTGTTACTCAAAATGTACAGATAAAATTTATGTGATGTTTTGACGGACTCAAAGAAAACACTTTAATAACATAAAGAAAAATTGAAATGTGGTTTCTTCACTGCAAATAAGAAGTGTTAATCAACGCTTCAGAAAAACAAACTCTTTTATTTTGTATTTTTGCAAATGAAAGCAATACATGTTTGAATGTATGCAATATCTTTAAACTACTATGCACTACAACCCTAGAATGCTTTGTAAACAATCATGCAGAACATAGAGAAATAAATTGACACACTGAACTTATTTTCTTTTGAACAAGGATAACTTTAATTGAAGTAACTACCTATCAAAACAAACAGAAAGCATACAGGCATGAGTACTAGAAAACAATTTTTTTTTGATAAATTTAAAGGCAAAGGAAACAAGGAAAGAAAACTAGCAACCAAGTAACTTTTGTTTTTTCGTTAAAAAGAAATGAACATGCAACTAAGCAAGGAAAATTTTCTTTTTCTTTTTAAAAATTAAAGGAGAAAGGAAAACAAGAAGAAAAGAAACAGTAACTAACCACCAGAGAGGAAATCAATCTGGAAATCAACCCTGATATACAACTGAGTTTTCAACTAACATTAACCACCCTAAAAACTCAAAGACAAGATTACAAGAAAGAAAGATTTTTTTAAGAAAAGTAAGAGTTTTCACAGACTGTAACCAACAATCCAAAGCATCAACAGATTCATGGGGCTCAGTAGATACTAAAAAACCCACTAAGACCAACCAAATCTGAGCAAAAGACTCAAAATTTAAGGCCAAATACATAGGTCTACGACCATGTTAACTACAATACATGGATATCAACTGGTCATAGAAGTGCAAAATGCAGATGACCACGCCTTACAGAAGAACAAAGTGTGGATAAGTTAGTTACACTTGAAAAATAAAAGTCAACCCAAAAGAGGGGATTGTAAAACTTTTGGAAAAGTTTCTAAATGATGAAAACTTCGACAATAAAGTCCAAAAACATGAAAAAATGTGAAAACCCTAAGACAACCAAAGAAACCCTAAAATTGAGCCAATCTAGGAGAATCCCCAGTATGGTAGCCAATTCTATTTAAGAGATATTTCCCCCATGACCTTGGGTCAAGTCACAATAGAGAAAGACAGTATTTAGAAGATAGAACCAATCCTCATCTATATCAATGCATACAAGAAATAAGTACCTTCTATAAGGGGGGGGGAGAGAGAGAGAGAAATAAATTAGGAAATTCCTCACACCTTGGATCCTTCGTTTGATGTCTATCCACACTCTCACTTCTTGAAGTGCTCCTGATGTCTATCAGAACTAGCCTACAATGGGAAACCAAGAATAAGCTACTACAAGGTAGTTATATATTAAAATAACATATATCATGTGCATATATTCAAATATATAGGAAATACATTAGCATATGACATCACAATGAACCAATAAACACATAGTAGGAGGGAAAGAAAACTCTTCTATTAACAACAATGTGAGAAATGTAGTTACAACCTGATTCAACCTTCAGTACTAGTTTGGAGCCAAATGCCCTAGGTTCCTCCAAATACCTTTAAGAATCAACTTAACGGGGAAGCTCTTCCTTGGATAACTCAACAGGGATAGGAATGCACCCTATAGTTATAAAGACAAGGAAGGATCACTAGAAAAGGAGTTTCTGGGTATGGGATGCTACTCAAAGAATGAAGGGGTATAGGGAAGCTTTCTAAATTTTTCCAGCATGATATTTCACCTCAGTTCTTCCTTTCATCCATTCCCCCAATGGTGCATTTATACCATCCTTGAGAGGTTAAGGAGGTCTAATTTTGTTTGGCACGAGCCTAGGGAGGTTGGGAAACGAGCCCAACCTAAATCCCCACCTGAAAATGTGGAATTATTTTATTTTTCACATTTTTTAGGGCATCCGCATGTTTCAAGATAGCAAGGCATGGATGTCGGCATGTTGCACAAAGAAATCTCGCAGATATAATAAAAATTTATGTTATTTAAGTGACTTTTATTAGGGAAGTTGGGATGATGATTAGAAAGATAGTGAAAAGGGTTGGGCCATGTCACAAATGCATATATGTGGCAATTTGTGCTATAAAAAATAGGCAAGTACAAGAGTTACTTGACAGAGGATTAATTCGAGAGAGTTTGAGTCCTTGCAAAGTACCAATATTTTTGACACCAAAAAACACTAGTGAGTGGTGGATGTGCATATATTCACATGCAATTAATAATATTACCATAAAGTACGGGTTTCCTTTACCGAGAATAGATGATATTATGGAATGTTTGAGTGGCATTGAGTACTTCATGAAGATTTATTTAAAGAGTGGTTATCATCAAATTCATATAAGGGAAGAATATGAATGGAAGAAAACGTTCAAGACAAAAGATGGGTTTTTCAAATGGTTAGTTATGCCATTTGGGTTAACTAATGCACCTAGTACATTCACTAGGCTGATGAACAAAGTTTTGAAACCATTTTTGGGAAAATTTGTTGTTGTATACTTAGATGACATATTGATTTTCAATAGTAGAAAATAGGAACATTTGGAGCATGTGAAGAAAGTGCTACAATGATTGAAAGAGGAGACATTGTTGATAAACCTGAAGAAGTGTATGTTTTTGGAAAAGGAACTGGTATACTTGGGTTTTGTGGTTTCCAAATAAGGTTTAAAGATGGATTTAGAGAAGGTAAAGGTTATTTTAGATTGGTGAGTCTCTACCTAAATGAACTTTTGATGTGAGAAGTTTCCATGTCTTGGTGAGTTTCTAAGGGAAGTTCGTTAGAAATTCCAATCCCATTTGTGCGACTCTTACGGAATGAATGAAGAAAGGAACATTTCAGTGGATAATAGCAACAACAAAGTCATCTGAAGAATTAAATAAAAAGTTAATAGAACAACCAATGTTGGCACTTCCAGATTTCAATAAGGTATTTCAAGTAGACTGTGATGCAAGGGGGACAACAATTGGAATGGTTTTAAGCCAATAAGGTAGACTGAAAGCATTTTTTAGTGAGAAGTTGAATGAAGCAAGGAATAAATACTTTGTTTATGATCAGGAGTTTTATGTTATCATCCATGCCTTGAATAAGTGGAGACCTTACTTGCTTCCAAAGGAGTTTACCTTGTT
Source organism: Picea engelmannii (assembly GCA_009831015.1). Classification (NCBI taxonomy): domain Eukaryota; kingdom Viridiplantae; phylum Streptophyta; class Pinopsida; order Pinales; family Pinaceae; genus Picea; species Picea engelmannii. Next base: position 202,513 of record ML816735.1, on the reverse strand, counting down.
TATTGATCACAAGGTGATGAAATACATTAACAACCAAGGTAAATTGAATCAAAGCATTCTAAATGGGTAGAATTTTTGCAAAGTTATTTGTTTGTTTTGAAGCACAAGTCAGGGAAATCAAACAAGGTTGTTAATGCATTGAGTCGAAGAACATTATTTCTAAAAACCATGTTAGTTGAAGTGGTAAGTTTTGGAATGTGTGAACAGGTTGTATGAATAGGATGCAGATTTTTCATAGGCTTGGAAAGCGTGCAAGGAACCATGGAGTATGGAGCAAAAACCATTCTTGGATTACCATATTCAAGAAGAATTCTTGTTTAAGAACCAACAATTGTGCATTCCACAGAGTTCATTACGATTGAATATCATTAGAGAATTACATAGTGGTGGTTTAGGAGGACATTGTGGCATGGAAAAGACCACAATGTTAGTGAAAGAACAATACTTTTGTCCTATCATCAACAAAGACGTCATAAAAATTGTTGAGTGTTTTAGAGTTTTTCAACTAGCCAAAAGTAGAAGTCAAAATGCAGGGCTTTACACTCCATTTTCGATCCCTGAAAGACCGTGGAAATATGTAAGTATGGATTTTATGATTATGTGATGGTGGTGATAGATAGGTTTTCAAAAACTTCACATTTTGTAACATGTAAGAAGACAAGTGATGCTAGTGAAGTGGATGCCTTATTTTTCAAAGAAGTGGTAAGGTTACATGGTTTTCCGAGGAGTATTACTTCAAACAGAGACACAAGATTTCTTGGTCACTTTTGGAGGACACTCTGGAAAAATTTGGGTTCTAGGTGGCTATATAGTTCATCCTATCATCCAAAAATAGATAGACAAACTGAGGTGGTGAATCGAAGTTTAGGAAACTTATTGAGAAGTTTGAGTGGTGAAAATCCTAGTCAGTGGGATTTAGTTTTGGTACAAGCCAAATTCGCTTACAATGATTAAGTGAATAGATCTACATGAAAAATCCCATTTCAATTTTTTTTATGGAAGGTCACCTAAAGGGGTGGTATATTTGGTTGATTTACCATATCTAGGAGATCAAAGGAGTGTCAATGCAAGTGATTTTGCAGATAGTATGTAGGAACTGCATGAGCAACTAAGGCAGAAGCTACAGGAAAGAAATAACAAATACAAACAAAGGATAGATCTATGAAGAAGGAAGAAAATATTGGAAGAAGGTGAGTTAGTCATGGCTCACTTGATAAAATAACAATTTCCCATAGGTACATATAACAAACTTAAATATAAGAAAATAGGACCATGCATAATAATGAGAAGAATTTATGATAATGCTTATCAGTTGGAGATTTGGGGCAAGTTTGATATATCTCCAACATTCAATTTTGTTGATATTTACGATTTTCATGAAGGAGACAAAGGTGATGATGAAGGTACTCTAGATGGATGGAAACAACAGTTACCAGTCAAGCAAGCTGAAGAAGTGGAATAAATTTTGGCCAAAAGGATTGGTAGAAAAACTCGCAACAAGGAATATCTGGAATATTTAATCAAATGGAAAAACAGAGGGACTGAGGATTCATCATGGCTTTCCAAAGAAGAACTAGTACACCTACAAAGTCCTTCATCCTCTGGAGTAGTCACCACATGAGTTGGAGATCATGTTTTTCTTACTAAGGATGTCTTATGCAAGAACATCTTTGGTTCCAGGCAATCTGCATCACCCATAAACATTTCAATTATGTACAAGTCAATTTAGGATGAATAATGATGGATACAAATCTATTCTTCAGCTCTTTTTGTTACTCCTTGTTACAAATTATAGTGTTGTGACTTGTGTCCAAATGGAAAATGGCAGTGCTATGACTCAAGTCCAAATGGAGAATGACATTGCTATCACTATAGGAATTATGTTGCAATTTTATACTTCTACTCAATGTTCCGATTCCAAATTAAATCTACATGTCTCATGAAGATTAAGCACCAAGTGACAATCATTGGTGAAGGAGGGAACAAATTATAAATTGGGAAATAGTTGGGCAGTGAACCGCCATAATTTTTCATCTCCTCAAAAGATGGAAATGGATCGACAAGGAGGCATTGAGGATAAAAGAGAAGAGGAAAGTCGTTGAAATGGTTGATCATAGAGGGAAGAAGTGAATCAGCGCCAGTCATGTGAATAAAAATCATATCTATTAACCACATTGTAATAATAGGATTTCTACAATAAATAGTAAAGGCAAAGAAACATAGCATGTTATTGTTCTTTTGATTGTAATCAGATTCTTCTATTTCAATATTTAAATAAAAGTAAATAAAACTTCTGTAAAATGTTCAAGCTGTGAGTTTCATTGTGCATTTTGAAGGCAAAGCACAATCTTGTAGGTGTTAGACCTATTATAGGGATGTACTGTTGCACCACCTGGATTACCACCTAAGAGAGAGTTAGAGTTCAGAATTGAACTTAAACTGAGAGTAGAACCTATCGCAAAGTCTCCTTACCACATGACCGGAGTTGCGAGAGTTGCAAATGCAGATCCATGAACTCTTGGATTTGGGATCTAATCATTGGAGTATATCATTGTGGGGAGCACCAATGATATTTGTAAATAAAAAGGATGGATCGTGGATAATTTGTATTGATTATTCACAATTGAATGAAGCCGGGATAAGAAGTCACTATCCATTTCCTAAAATTGATGATCTATTCAATCAAATGAAAGGGGATAAGGTGCTTTCTAAAATATATTTAATGTCTAGATATCAACAATTAAGAATAAGAGAAGAGGATGTTCTTAAGACACAATTTAATATTATTTTTGGTCATTATGAATTTGTATTAGTACCCTTCATATTGACGAATTCACTTGGTGTATTTATGAGTTTAATGAATGGAATGTTTCAACAATATCTTGACAAGTTTCATGCTAGTGTTTTTGGATGATATTCTGATATATTCCAAAACACTAGAGGAGCACAAAGAACATTTAAGGAAAGTGTTGCAATGTCTTAGAGAGCATAAGATATATGCTAAACTCTCTAAGTGTTTCTTTATATATCAAGGATTCATTTTGGGTACATGTGATAAAGGAATTGCGATGGATCTAGACAAGATAGAGGTTATTATGGAATGGTTGGCACCTACTAGTGTACACGAATTATGTAGCTTTATGGGTTTGGGTAGATATGATAGAAAGTTTTTGGAAGGTTTTTTGAAGATTTCAAATCCTACTAGTGAATTATAGAAGAAGAATAAGAATTTTTTGTGGACAAAGTGATGTGAGGAAGCATTTTAAAAACTTAAAGAAATATTGGTGATGGCTAATATATTAAAGGTATTGGATATGGATCAATATTTTATGGTATGTACATACACTTTGAAAGAAGGATTGGGAGGAGTACTAATGGAAGAAGGTAGAATGTATTAAGAATTTAGAGACATTTCTTAGTTGAAATGAAAATTGAATTGAAGACTAATCATCATGAAATTCAACACATATTTATGAAAAGTAACTTGAATGCTAGACAAAAGACGTGGTAAGAATTATTGAGTGAGTATCATTCTGATATACCATACATTAAGGGAACAAGAAATAGAGTGGAAGATGATTTAAGTCGCAGTCCATATATTTTCTCGAGTTTTTCATTGAAGAGAAATTTGTGAGAAAAGATATTGAAATTACAATTAGAAGATGAATGTTATAAAGACATTAAGTTGGAATTAAAAAGTGAAGTGATGAAAAATTTGAAATGTGAAGGAGATATCTGAGATTCTAAACTTAATCTTAAGAGAAGCCCATTAAGTAGTTTATATGGTTCATCCAAGAGTAAAGAAAATGAATGTGGATTTGAAAACACTATTCTTTTGGAATGGAATGAAGTGTTATATAATTAATTATGTAGTTATATTCCTTGAGTGCCAATAAGTGAAGGTTAAGCATCAATGCCTAGAAAGATTATTGCAACCACGTGTAATACTCAAATCGAAAAGGGAAGCTATTTTGATGGATTTTAAAGTAGGATTACCTAAGACATTGAGAATACATGATTTTGTATTTGTACGTATAGACATCTTGACTCAAAGTGTGCATTTTATACCAGTAAATAATATGTATCAAGCACTAAAGATCATAAGAGTATTTATCAATGAGATAGTGAGGTTGCATGGAATTCCAAAGAAGATAATTTTTTTATAGAGGGTCAATGTTTCAAGAAGATTTTGGACAAATTTTCAAGAATCATTTGGAATGCAACTTAATTTTAGTACAACGTACCATCAAAAAATTGATGGATAGATTGAGAGAATAAATTAGATATTAGAAGACGTGTTGCACATGTATGTAATGGATCAATAGAATTGTTTGGAAGAATGTTTACTTACTATATAATTTTCATATAATAACAGTGATCAAAGCTCGATTAAGATGGCACCATTTGAATTTTTGTATATTAGACCATGTAGGACACCTCTTAGTTGAGATAGGCTAGAGGATAGAGTCCAGGTTGGACCAGAAATAATCTAAGAGATGGAAGAACAAATGAAAATAATTGAAGGAAGGTTAAAAGAATCACAAGATAGAAAAAAGAGTTATATGAATTTTCATAGATTCAATATAAGTTACAAAGTTGGGGATAAGGTATTTTTATGTGTTATATTGCAAAATATCTCCATTGAATTTAGAAAATCAACTAAGTTGTTTCCACAGTATGTGGGACCATTTAAAATTCTTGAAAAAAAAGGGATTGATTGCTTATCATCTTGAATTGCCATCATCACTAGATCATATGCATGATTTTTTTCATGTATATGTTTTGTGTCATTATATTTTATACCCTTATCATGTTACTGAGTTTATTCATTTGCAAATGTTGGGCGAGGGGGCCTCGAGAGCCAAACCAATCTACATTCTGGATCGGTGCACTTGACAACTTTGCCATCATTTGGTAGATGAAATAAAGGTCCAATGGGATAGTTATAGTCCCAACTCAACTACTTGGGAGGATGCAAGTGAGATGCCTCAATAGTTTCCATGTTTGTTTTAAAACTTTGGGACTAAGTTTCCTGAAGAGGGGGTGTACAAGAACATGGAGCATGCTTTGCAATTAACCCACACATGAGTATTGGGGTTGTATGGAAGTGTACATGGAATCACCGGGAGAGGAAGAAAAAAATCCATATTCCAAACCTACCAGTACTCATTTTATGTGTTCCACGTTGAAAAACTCATGATACTTTTACCAATAGTTTTCGTGTTGTCATGAGGATATGTTGTAGATTCAGTCACTCATGAGGTTTATCTAAGGGGAGTGAAATAAGGTGGCATATGTATTCCTCAATAACTATCAATCTCTCAACAAGATAGTAACAATTTGAGTTAGCATGGTCTCAATTGTTATACTACATCCCCCACCAAAGAAAGTTAGATGCTTGAAGCACATACATGAACATGGAACCCTTGGTACTTACTAAAAGGTAATTCTTGAGGGGTATGATGAAACATGGCACCCTTAGTATCAATTAGAGTTGTTGGGCATACATAAAAATAAAAATAAAATAGTCAGTTTGCACATTTTATGAAGGTTAATTTGATTACGTGATTTTCACAATGGTATACTTTGAAAGGTTAACATTGAGAGGGGTGTTACACAAGGTTGTATCCAAGCTAGTCACAAGAGGTCCTTGTAGAGGTGTTGGATATGATAACTGAATGCATACCAAGAGCATGAAAGAGATGGAAGACCATGATTTGTTGCTTACTTCAGTATGTACCTGCAAAGTAGGGTTTTTGAGATAGGTTTCCAAAAGAGTTCCAAAAAATCCCAAGAACAGTTACAAAGAGGAATTGAATGGTATAAGTAGACAATGAAATGAGATCAAATCATAGGTGTAGGTTAGGTAAGTCATTGGAGGGTTTGAATCATATAAAACAGTTG
>ML816735.1:166869-179980 GCA_009831015.1 Picea engelmannii | reverse complement strand
ACAAGATGATTCAAAATGAAAATGTCTCCTTGGTATATATAGGAGACTAGGAGGTATAATTAAAACTAATGGCCTAAAGCCGACATAAATAAAATAACATTACTAATCTAATATGCCCCAATTAAGGGGTAATGAGCCAATATCAGGGCTTAACACATCATGCATAAGATTAGACTACAATATGAAGTACATCCTTACACAGCCCAAGTGCTTAACAAAACACAAAGGAATAGTCCACAATACATCCAACACAAGAATCAAAGATTTTCTAAAAATAGCTTGGCCCAAACAAGCTTCTCCTTATTAAAATTTTATGTAATAGTACACGAAAGATTCAAGGAAGGCTTCTAAATTTTAGTTAACACTCGATTCTCCAAAATAGTTAAGAAAATGTACAATGCTTGAAGAGCCAAAAATCCCCTTTACTTGGATACAATCCTTCTATTTATTGAAGTTATACTTGACTCTTGGCCTTCTTCCTTCCCTCCATGACCTTTCATTTACCAACATTTGTCTTTATTCTCTTTGTAATGATGAGAGAACAAATATAGCAGTTACATTTCAGATTTGTCTTTTAGCGCTAGCGGGCCATCATAGATTTTGGCTATAGTGCACCTCACCCACCATAATGATTGGCTTGGACATTGGGAGATTCAATCATCATAGGATTCATACTTCCTCTTCAGTCATTTGATTTTGATTCCCTTCGCTCTTGTGACAAGTGTTGTTGTTGTTGTTTCTCTATCGTCCTTGGTTGTAGATCACATTGTGAGGATGTTGAGTATGAGCTCCCTTTGGTATTGATACATGGCACCATTCAACATGCAATAGATGAGTGAAATCAGAGTAATCTCAAAATAAAATACTAAAACCAAGATTTTGAACCCATAGAACTGAAACATTAATTAATTGAAATTCCATATAAGCTTCCCTGAATTCGATTCTTGGTTCCTCTACTCGCGATTGAGGTGTTGTGTTCCCTTCCAATGGTATAAGGAATGTGCAAAAAGGGAATTCGAGTAAAACATTATGGCCAAAATACAAAAGGCAGTTTGATAGGGTCATGTTCTTGTTTCAACAAGAAAATTCTTGTTTCGACAAGAAAAGCACAAACTCATGTTTCGGCAAGAAAGTCACTAACTGTTGTTTCTGCAAGAAAGTCAAAAACTACTCTGGTGCTAGGTGTGTTTGGTCAGGTTCCTCACAAGTCTATATTGTTGCTCCATGAGCTCGTTGTAATCTCATTAGAACTACTTCTTCCCACTTATTAGCTCATAGATCAAAAACCTCTACATTATTTAATAAACTTTGACCATTAAAACTTTCAAGGGAATAAATCTTCCCATTGAAGGAAGCAACAGACATGCCTGCTCATGGACTGATCATTGATGCAATACTTGTCTAAGAAACCTGGTGTGGATCTAGCTGCTCAATAGTCTTCAAGTATTGATAACCACCCAATGAATAAATTACACCATCTAGCTCCATAGTCGTCAGAAATGATCAAAAAATTATGTCTCACTCCATATAGTTGCCTCCCCTTTTATCTTAAGGGATTTGAGGATGTAAATTTTGGTTTGTATAATTGGACAAAAATAAAGAAATCATTTTCTGATTATTTTTCACATAGACCATATGGTTGTTGGGTTCATCAACATAATTAATCTTATTGTTTCTAGTATGAATTGGAGCTCTTCCTATCAACTCCTTGTACTCTGGTTGTACACAGAGCTCTTTAGAAAGTTGTTCACATGTGCTCTGGTTGTACCAGAGATCCCCCTCTCAACTCCTCCGAGTGGGTTTGGCGTTAGTGCTCAAAACTTTTCCGGTGAGTCGGTGAATTTTCTCCGATTGGAGTGTCTCTTTTTAAACTACAAAGAGGGTAGGGAGATACTTCCAACGAGATAACTGACCATGCCATTCAAACATTCTGTCGATGTCATGGTCGACGAGGCTACTTTGGGTGAGAATTTTCTAGCGATCATTTTAGAACTTACGGGATTCAAATTTTGATTTGGAATCATAATCGTGAAATTCATACAGATGGCATGTTTTAGTAATAAAAAGTACACTTTGATGAACACCGAAAAATTGCACTCAAAGGCATTTTTTAATGAAAGTTTGAGTCTCGTTCTTGTTGTAGTTTTTCCCAAATTTAATTTTGTGAGTTCCTATTTCATTTGTGTTGTATAGGCTCTTGATTCATCTATTGGACCTAAGGTAACATGTCAGTGGCAGAGAAATATAAATTTTTGAAAACAACCAACTGATGTTCGGAGCACTCGACACTATTTGTGAGTTGAGAGGACCAATTTTCTTCTAAAATGAAATTTGGAGCCCACACAAGTATTATAGATGTTGCAGTTAACCCACCTATTGATATAAGACACTTTCATGATCATGGTTAGTCATAAAATCAAGAAGCACAAATTAAGCAAGTTGAAGTAGATCAGGTGAGGTAGGCAATCAGTGCTCATCTATCTAGTTAGGCATAAAAAGCTTGATCATTGGAAATGATAGGAGCTTGACTGATGGGCGCAAAGAGAAGGATATCAGTTGGAGAAGAATAGGAGAGGTTTCAAGAGGAAGGCGCATCTTGTTGTCAATATCGATGTTGGTGAGAGGAAGAAGATCCCTATCGATACGTTCAGTGTTGATGAGGGGTCGACATCCTTTTATGGAAGAATAGGGAAAACTCATCAACAAGCAGTGCATCAAAGAGAGAGGAAGAAAATTTTCCAATACATGATGTATGGCGAAGCTAAGAGGAAGTACATTAGTGTAAGGTTGTGTGCATCAGAGACAATCATGCAAACATCTCCGATGTATCGGTGCTAATCTCGTGAACTTTGTCAACAATAAATATTTGTGTGTCAGCGGGTCATAGTGATCTGAATAAAACTTCAGATGGTAAATTAGGAAGAATGGGCAGAAAAACTTGGGTTTTTCCATTTGAACGAGAGAGTCCTAAAGGATGTTCAGTAGAAAATATTAGTGGGAGGCGAGGGGGGATTTCTTCTCTTGGGGAAGAGGCAAGTGAAGAAATTAGGGAGGGTGATGTGAGGGAACAACACAACCCAAAATATATTTGGGATATCATGGACCCACAATGAAGTGTCCTACATGATTATGGACTCAAAGGGGGGTTTTCACCCCTAATCAAACCCATAAAGTTAGGAAATACCCTAAATGAGTTCCCTGAGGATGGAAACAAACTAAAATAATGACTAGGGGCTAGATACCAAGAAAGAGAAGGAATCCAAGGGTCTAGAATTCCCTAAGAGGTCATACATCTAGATTGAGGTGAGAGAAACTATAGGAAGGTGGTCCATCACAAAAGAGAATCACCATTGATAGATATAACATCATCATTGGGTGGTTCACGCATGAATGCAACACAATAGTGGACCACACATCATACCTCTCGTTGGGTAGACATGTGTGAGTACTCAAATGTGAATCTCATATGTTTCATTTCCCCCCCTTGCAAGAGCTATTATCCATGAGATGAGAAATAATAACGAGTTGCAAAGAAGGAGAGAAGAAAGCAAAGAGAAATAAGATAAAGTGAAAAGAAGAGTGGCAATAATAGCAAAGTGATGATGAATGGGAGTTGGCCCACTAGTGTGTGTAGTGTGAGATAATGTCCAGAGATGGTGAGGGGGTAGTTTCCATTTTTTTACTTCACTTAAATTATTGACCCTTGCATGGAGACCCCATGCCCTAATCATCAATGAAAAGAGAGAAACTACAACACACTTACACAAGGAATTTGATTCAAGTATGTTTAAGACTAGGGAGAAAAACAAAGATATGAGGAGCATAATATGCAAGGCATGCAATAATATCATGATATGGTAGCAAGCAATATTAACTACTATGCAATAAATATATCCATTGAACCATGAAAATGTAATGAATATATTAGATAGTGAGAGATGGATCTAATGACCATGTAGGTGATATGATAACTAAGTTATGAGATTAGAAATAATAAAGCTCTAATTATGATATTAGTGAACAACAACTAGAACATGTAATAAAGCATGAGTAAGGTTGTGATAATAATAGAAAAAAAACTACATAATCATTAGTGAGAACAAGGGTGAGAGGAAGATACTTATAATTTCCTACAATGGAGGTCCTAAGGGAGGTATGAGAATCTCGTGAATTCCTAAGAAGGATGTTTGTACCATGCCTTGAGTTGGGTGTCAAACATCCAACATAATTAAAATTATATGTGAAAGTAAGATATGGAATATATTTCATAAGGTAGGAAGTAGTAAGTGTCACCACCTTAAACTCTCTAAACTAACCCCACGAAGGTCTCTTAAGTTACAAGAGTTCATTCAAATTGTAAAACCACCTATTGTGGAATTTTTCAAGGGTCAACACCACCACTAACCATCCTAAGAAGGTTCAACTAGTGGAAGGTTTGATAATACCTAGACTTACCTGGATGTCGGTAGAGAATTGTTGTTAGGGACCTAACTTCCCTAACCCCTCACGTAGATAGAATAATATATTTTCCATGTAATAAAGGAAAACATTAGTAAATACGGCCTAGTTAATAATGTGAACAATTCTAATGTAAGAAGACTTAATAGAAGCTTCTGCTTCTAGAAAGAACTTCCTCTAGAATGTACTTTAGAAGATAGAATTAGTATAAATAGGAGTAGAAGGCATGATAAATTATTGTCTTGAGAACTATTGTAATAGAACTTTTCTCTATTGGAGGTTTCCCCCTCGAAGAGGTAAGTGAAATTGGATTTCTATCAACAAATGTATCATTGTTGGTGTTGTTATTCTCTATATTTTTTTGTTCCACTAGTATTTTTCTTAATATTTTTGTTTATTCTTATTATAATACACTCGGTACCTTACAAGTGGTATTAGAACACTTTCCTCTGCATAAATTGTGGGACTTTTTTTTCAAGGTAGAGACATGTACTGTCGATGTCTTTAAAGCACAGAGATCTATCATTCAACAGGGAAAATTGTGGCTAGGGAATACTATACGCAGGAAATAAAAATGGTTTGATGGGATTACTTGATACAAACGTTTCACCTTGTTGGAAACCTCTATAACCCTATTGGTACCCCTTCAAGTAGTATCACATCAAATAAAATATGTACATGGCCATTACTCCCACATATCGTTAGGTATATAAAGAGTCCCCTAGGTCTCTTGAAACTATCTCTAAATCAATTGATCGGTCACCTGATTGTTATGGTGACACTGAGAATAGTACTCGGGAAGATATTCTCTGGTACATGGGTAATTGGGTAGTACAACTAAGGGTATGGTCGAGTCGCCTTAGTTGGTTCCCTAAGATATTGGGTCAAGTACTACTATTAGACCCCGCACGTATATCAGAGAGTTATAGCATAGGGAAAACCCTTATCTATAGGAACCCTATATACACTAAACCTTGGGAATGGAACAGAACAAAAAAGGATCATAAGGGATATTTTTTCGTGCAACCTTGCATCCTGCATCCTGGTTGTGAAATTCCTACACAATTTCCCTGTTAAAAATTTTTTGTCACCACAATATTCTTCAGGATGAAGTATAACTCCACAGGAGTAAAAAAAAAGTATAGTGGTCTCATCGGTACCTGACCCATTGGATTCTTATCTTCTCCCTGATTTTTGTGGTACCTATCACTTGTAAGAATTTGTTTCTATGGACCCACCCACCCTTCTTGACACCCTTATTTTCCACCCATCACATTAGCTTCCTCTCTTCACCCTATCTATCGTGATACCCCTCATTTGCAATCCCTTTTTTTTGTGGACCCACCTACCCATTTTTTATTAGTCAAAAATGGCTCTCACCCGCAACCAAGAACTCATTGCCTTGATTGCAGACAACACCCGGAATAATAAGGACATCACGGACATCAATTTCAACATTATCTCCCTCAATTCCTCCCTTGATACTCTCAAGGACCAATATGACACCATCAAAGACACACTTGAAAAATTATCAAGTCGATACATGAACCCCTCATTTGAACAGTCTTCCTATCAAGAAGACATTGACTCTTCCCATTTCGAAAAGCCTCATTCCAATCACCTTCATAATTAAATGCATCTTTCCATATTCGAGGTGAAAGAATTTGATGGCTCAGATCCCACGAGCTGGGACACTCAAATGGAACATTATTTATCCTTGCATGGCATCACTGATAAATTGGCCAAATTTCACTATGGTCTCCTCTATATGGATGTTGAACATTGTCAATGGCTGAAATGGCATAAGAATTCACGCCAAGGGTATGTTGCTTGGACACATTTTGTGTCCAAGCTTTATGAATGCTTTGACACTAATACACACCATTTGGTTCATTTGACCAAGTTGAAACAATATGGCATAGTGGAAGATTTTATAGTCACCTTTGAGCACTTAGATTTTAGAACAGAGGGAATTCCAAATGCCTTCTTCATGGAATGTTTTATCGATGGCCTAAAGGATGAAATCTGAGCCTAGGTCCTAATGGCTCACCCCAGACTTGGATGGAAGCTACTAAACGTGCCAAGGAGGCACAACAGGTCATCTCTTCACATAGCAGAAAACCATCTTGTATTCTTATCCCTAGACCCATCAGTCCTAACCCTTAGGCCACTTTTCTCAAGATTCGGAAATTAACTTAGGTATTTTTTATAATTGTGATGATAAATATTTTCTAGGGCACGTGTAAATAACATAAACTTTTTATGGTCATTTCTGAGGATGTTTTTGATGAGGATGTTGATGTTTCCCCTATTGAAGAGACACCCCAAGCATATGATCATACTCTGCCTTCTAATCCTCTAGAAGTTGAACCATTGATTTTAGAGAACGCCCTCATTGGGTTCTCTTATCCCCAAACCCTTAAGTTGATTGGCTACATTAAGCATAGGAAAGTCATCATCCTAGTTTACACTAGTAGCACCCATAAATTTATTCATCCCCACATTGCCCAAGAAATCAATTGTTGTATCTATGTAGTCAAAAAAATTTAAATCATGATTGCCAATGGTGATTCCATGAAATGTGGGGGGCCTTGTGAAAATGTGCACTGACAAATTGGTCAGTACCACCTGAAATCTCATGTGTTTTCTATCGACATGGGTGCTTGCAACATTGTTCTTAGTGTTTAATGGTTATGCACTCTTGGCCCCATCAACATGGATTTTAAAGACTTAACTGTGCAATTCCAATAGGAGGTACAATAATATAATTTCAAAGGCATCGCAACAGGCTCTCTTGATATCATCAGTTCCCACCACATGGAAAAGTACACAAAAAAGGTCATTCTGGCATTATTGTCCAACTCAATTCCATTCAATAAGTTGAGAAACCATCGGTGCATCCCAACCTCCAATCTATACTCTCCAAACACCAAGTTTTTTTTAACACTCCCCGTGGACTTCCCCCTTCCCGCAACATACATGATCATTCCATTCCTCTAGTACTGGGAAGTCTTCCTCCCAACATTCACCCTTATCTTTATCCATTTACCGAGAAAAATGAAATTGGGAAAATTGTTCAAGAATTGCTAGAACCGGGTGTTATGCATCCTATTACTAACCCCTATTCCTCCCTTGTAGTCATGGTACTCAATAAACAAGGCACTTGGAGCATGTGTCATGATTTTCACACCTTCAACAAACTCACATTCAAAGAAAAATTTACCATTCCTATCATTGATGACCTTTTGGATAAATTGAGTGGTGATCAGTACTTTACCAAACTTGATCTCCATTCTGGCTACCACCATATACATATGAAAGAGGAATACATTCCCAAGTTTTCATTTAGAACTCATGAGGGCCACTATGAGTTCTTGGTCATGCCCTTTAGACTCTATAATTCCCCCCTCCACTTTTCAAAGTCTCATGAATCATGTCTTTCATCCTTTCCTTCATCATTTTTTCTTAGTCTTCTTTAATGATATTCTCATCTATAGTAAAACTTGGCAAGCCTATCTCACCCATGTGGATCAATTTCTCCATCTATTGTCTAAGAAAAACAAAAATTCTCAAATAGTCTAAATGTTCATTTGGAGCCTCTGAAGTTGAATACCTGGGTCATATTATCGGTAAGGATGGTGTACGGGTGGATCCTAAGAAAATTGAAGCTATGGAGGATTAGCCTCACCCTAAAACCCTTAAAATCTTGTGTAGTTTCCTGGTTTTAATGGGATATTATAATAAGTTTGTTCAGAATTATGGAAAAATTGTAGCTCCTCTCATTGGTCTCCTTAAAAAGACATCTTTCAGTTGGAATCCAATAGTTGATCAATACTTCCAAGCCTTGAAAGAGGATATGTGCATGAATCATGTCATGGCACTACCTGACTTCACCAAGACTTTTGTCTTAAAATATGATGCATGAAGGAAAGGAATTGGGGAAGTCCTCATGCCAGACGGTCGACCTTTGGCCTTCACTAGTAAACAATTATTGGAGAAACATTTGGGTCAATCAACCTATGAAAAGGAAATGTTGGTTGTTCTTCACGCAGTGGATCTCTAGAATCTTTATCTATTAGGGCAATGCTTCCAAACTAAAATTTATCATTGTATCCTCAAGTATTTTCTGGAACAAAGAATTTCTTCCCTGGGGCAACAAAAATGGGTGACCAAGTAGTTTGGATATGATTAAGAGATCATATACAATAAGGGAAAATAAAATGTGATTGTTGATTCTCTTTCAAGAAAATATGAAGAAGAAGGGTCCATCTTTTCCCTGTCATTCATTGTAGCAGACTAGCTTTAGGTCATTCTCCAGGAATGGTTGCAAGACCCTAAACTCTCTATCCTTATCCAAAAATTGCAACAGGATCCTCAAGTTTATTTTAGGTACTCTTGGCACAATGAAGATATTTTTTATAAAGGTTGTATGTATTTAAGCAAACAATCAAACCTTAAATCCACAGTGCTCTATGAGTTTCATGCTTCACCCACAGTTGGACATTCAGGATCTACCAAAACCTATGAACAAGTAAAATGTTCTTTTTCTAGGAAGGTATGAAATAGGACATACACACCTTTGTGGTTGAATGTGATATATTTCAACACAATAAGGGAGAAATTTTCAAATCTCCAGGAAAACTCTAACCACTCTCGATTCCACCTGCTATTTGGACAGATATTTCTATTGATTTCATTGTTGGATTACCTAAATCAGGCGAATAAGTCATTCATCATGGTGGTAGTAGATTTTCTTTCCAAATTTGATCATTATGTTCTCTTCATCACCCATTCACCGCATCCACAGTGGCTCATTATTTTATGGATAATATATTCAAACTCCATGGAAAACCTCATTCTATTGTCTTTGACCGTGATCCAACTTTCACCATCAATTTTTGGCAAGAATTGTTTAGGCTCCATAGAACCCAATTGCATCTCAGCACCACCTATCATCCCTAGACTAATGGAAAAATTTAAGTTGTCAACAAGTGTTGGGAAATGTATTTGTAGAGTTTTGCTTCCAATAGACAAAATCAGTGAGCTCAGTGGCTACCACGAGTTGAATGGTGGTATAACACATCTTACCATATTGCCACTCGCATGACTCCCTTTAAACCAATCTACAGAAAAATGCCACTGCCAGTTCTCCCATACATACCATGTGTCTCCAAGGTTTAGGAGGTTGATGAAAATCCTATAGTCTGAATGGACATGCTCCATACCCTCAAATAAAATTTGGTCCTAGCTCAGAATCGCATGAAGCAACAAGCAGATCATGCTCATTTTGAATGTCGATTCTCTAAAAGGGATTGGGTGTTTCTTCACATGTAACATTATAAAAAGACTTCACTCAAATATCAACATTATTAGGAACTTTCCCAAAATTTTATGGTCCTTATACAATTCTCAAGTGAGTGGGGCATGTGGCCTACCAGTTAGCTCTGCACATTCACTCTAAGCTCCATCATGTTTTTCATGTCTAATGCTTAAAGAAAGTGATTGGAACTAAGTGCCAGACTCAATCTAGTCTCCCTAAGTTGGATGAAGAAGGTTCCATTTGGTTGTAGCCAGAAGAAATAAAGGACCAACGCAAGAATTGTCTCTGTCATTGCACCATCACAAAAGTTTTAGTCCAGTGGAAGGATACACTACCAGAAGATGCCACCTAGAATTTGGCCACCATTCTGCAACAATTTCCTCTTCTCAAGCCTTGAGGACAAGGTTGTTTTTCAAGGGGGATGGCATGTTAGGGAACTAACTTCCCTAACCCCTCATGTAGGTAGAATAATATAGTTTCCATGTAATAAAGTTTGACATTAGTAAATAAGGCCTATTTAATAATGTGAACAAGTCTAATGTAAGAATATTTTACAGAAACTTCCACTTCTAGAAATATCTTCCTCTAGAATGTTCTTTAAAAGATTGAATTAGTATAAATGGGAGTAGAAGGCATGAGAAAGTTTTGTCTTGCCAATTATTGTAATAGATATTTTCTCTATTGGAGGTTTCCCCCTCAAAGTGATCCGAAATCAGATTCAGAAGCCTGTCAGGGCTTGAAAAATGCTCAAAAATGAAAGTGCTCGGAATCCGACGAAACCAACACCATTGCGTCTGTCTCGTCTTCCTGATTCCCGTGGTATAATTTTTTTTCAAACGAAGTCCGTATGAAGAAGATATCGCATTTTGTCCGCCAAGCCAAACATGCAAAATTTTGGATGTTGACTATACATGTCCGTACAGTCCGTACAGGACACGTGTCAGTCCGTACAGTCTGTACAGGACATGTGGCAGCACTAGGAGATGCCATGTGGCATGTCCATACAAGACACGTGGCAGCCTCCGACAGTGACACGTGTTAGGCGGATTTGGTGTTTTGGGCGTATGGTTGGACCAATCCCGAGGTGACACATGTCACCACTGGAAGGGTGACACGTGGCATAGGATGACATCAGCAGCGTACGTGGTGGATGACATCAGCATCGTACAGAAAGTGACATGGCAGTGACGCGTGGCAGTGACGTGGGCCAATTAGCGATTGACAAGTGGCATGATCTGGTTGGTTGACTTCATCGAATCAGTTGTTGACACGTGGCATTCATCGAGTGGATGTAAAGGTTCCACGTGGCCCAATCACGAGCTTCCATGTGGCACCCCAATTTTTGTCAATATTGGTTGTGTCAAAATTTTATGGAGCCCGGGGGGGTTCGAACCCCGGACCTGCCCTCCACCCTACGCCTTAACACTGTCCACCTGACCGTTGCACCATTGTTCGTTGCTTGTTACGTAAATGGGATCATGGATATTTAACTTCGTTGTATATTTTGGTCAGGGGCGGAAAGGGCTGGGGCCTAGCCCCAGCCCGTGGATATGTTACACCCGCCATACGACCAGGGCGCGGGGTTATTGCTATGTGCGCGGGCAGTTTAAACTTTTAACCAACGGTTATGTTAATATAATCGTTACCATATGGAGCGCGGGTATATTAGCCCATGGTTCAACAGTTAATGCAGTTGCAACAGTTGGCGGGGTTTGGGTTTAAAACCCGTGGTTTTATGCTATATCAATGCAACCGGGAGCTAGAGGGGTGGCCCGCGCATAGCCCAAGGGCTAGCGCGTGGCCACATGGTACTCATATGCCCAAGAAAGGGGGCGCGCGCCCGGATGAAGGGGGATAAGCCCTACATAACTATAATATATGGTTGCAAAGTGGGTTTTATAACCACTTTTGCTAATTTTAATGTAATTAACTCATTTTTGGGAGTTATTGGGCATTTTTAGAGCCTAAATTCGAGGAGGAAGTTGGAGATGGACAACTAACTCCCCCACTTTTTAACCAAGGCCATTTTGAGGCCATGGAGACATCTTTTGAGAGAAATTCAGAGTAGAGATGTTGAGGCAAAGCCAAGTCAAAGCCAGTTTGAGGCAGGGAGACCGTTGAGGAGGAGATGTTGTCGGACGATTTCTGAGAGCTTCGTACATCCGTTTCGCGTGACGTCTTTTGTGCAAGATTCTAGAGATTTGGGAAAACATGACCAGATCAGTCTGGAATCCATTCGGTATTGTAATGATGTACCATTGAGCTTTCGAGAAGAAATAAAGAAGCCTCCCCCACAGAGAAAAGGCCCGGAGATGTAGGCAAAGTTGTGCCGAACTCCGTTATCAACCTGTGCATTATGGTTTGTTGTTTTTAATTGTCTTTCAAATCTACAAATATGTTAATGGCTGTGTAATTCATTTTATTTTATCGCTCTCTCGTTAAGTTTCCCAATGGTCAATCAATTCATGCAAATAAAAAAAACTCAACCATAAGTCATTTAAAAAATCCTGACGGATCAAGTGGTATCAGAGCCAGGTTGACGTTTGGATTTGAGTTTTGCATGTTAACCAGGGAAAAGCTACAGCGTGGTGAAGGTGAGATTGTTGCAGAGAATCCATTAATTGGATTGATAAGAAGAGCTTCTCACAGCGAGAAGATGGCATCGGAAGACGGGATTTCTCAAGATGAGAAAGATTTCCGGAAAACATTCTTTGCCATGTCGGAGATGGTGCAAGTTTTTTACGAAGATTACTTGGAATGGAAGTGTCCCGTTTTGGGTAATTATTTAAAAGGAAAAAGTGAAGAGGAAGAGGACCAGCCTCAGATTCCTCCTTCACCTCCATCAACACCTCCTTCTTCTTCAAGTTCAAGTTCTAAATCCAGTGAAAAGAAAAATGTGCATAAAAATAAACATGAAATGCCATTGTTAAAACTTGACGTAAAATTTGAGTTGCCCATATATGATGGTGAAGTGAATGTAGAAAAACTTGATAATTGGATCAGACAGATGGAGGTATACTACAGTGTGCAACAGATCAAGGAGGAGGTCACACAAATCCAGTTGGCATCGTTGAGACTTGCAGGTACAGCTCTTATCTGGTGGCAAAGCAAGCTGCAAAAAGGAACACAAAATGTGGGTAATGTATTTCCATCATGGAAAGATTTCATTTTTGCACTTAGGAAACAGTTTTATCCTTTGGGTTATAAAGAAAAAGCAATCATTGAATGGCAATATTTAAAACTAAGAAAAGGACAAACAGTGCAAGAATACACCGATGGATTTAGAAAGATGGCATTAATGTTAGACATTCCTTTGCAAACACAAGAAACCCT
>ML816735.1:147431-166610 GCA_009831015.1 Picea engelmannii | reverse complement strand
TTCATATAAGAGTAATCATGTGACACACTAAGGTAGATACATTAATTGACAGTGGATCTCAATCTAATCTAATCTCAGAAGAGTTGGTTAAGAAATTGGGATTAAAAACACAAACGCATCATAGGCCTTACACACTTAAATGGGAAAGCAATCATCATCAAATGCAGATAACTAAACAGTGCACAATCAAATTTGCAATCTCATCTAAGTATGTGGACGAAGTAACTTGTGATGTTGTGTCGTTAAGAGAATGTGGAATGATCTTAGGTAGTCCATACTTGTTTGATCGTAAGGCAATCTTCTACAGAACAAAGAATCAATATCAGTTCACTAAAGTAGGTCATGATTATGTGGTTCATTCTCATCATGTTAAAGAAAATAAAACACTTCAAACAGGGGAACAGTTAACGAATGTAGTTGTTTCAAATGAAGTAATTAAGCAAGAACAAGATATGGTTGTTGAATGGAAAATCAATCATAGGTCGCTTCAAGATAAGCTCATGTCGTGCAGATATCTAAAGTATATCAGTTCATTTGCAGTCGTCTTCTTAATACTGTCATTAGCAATGCTTTCTACATGGATGATAGTAGCTTCAGTAAGATGTGACAGGGTTGCAATGGCTAACAATATACTGCCAGTTGTCATGATTGTGTTACAGATGATCATGATGAGACAGGTGCACAGGACAAAGTTCAAAGACAGAGAGCAAGCCAGGTGGCCTATCCCGAGCTTGTTGACTGATCAGTAACCTTTTGGGGACCAAAAGGTCTTATTGTGGGGAGGTGTTATCCGAAATCGGATTCAGAAGCCTGTCAGGGCTTGAAAAATGCTCAAAAATGAAAGTGCTCAGAATCCGATGAAACCAACACCATTGCGCCCGTCTCGTCTTCCTGATTCTAGTGGTATAATTTTTTTGTCAAACAGAGTCCGTATGAAGAAGATATCGCATTCTGTCCGCCATTCCAAATTGGCAAAATTTTGGATGCTAACTGTACCTGTCTGTACAGTCCATAAAGGACACATGGCAGCACCAATAGATGCCACGTGGCAGTTTTGTACAAGACACGTGGTAGCCTCCGGCAGTGACATGTGTCAGGCAGATTTGGCGTTTTGGGCGTACGGTTGGACCAATCCCGAGGTGACACATGTCACCACTGGAAGGGTGACATGTGGCATGGGATGACATTAGCAACGTACATGGTGGATGACATCAGCATCGTACGGCAAGTGACGTGGCAGCGACGCGTGGTAGTGACGTGGGCCAATTAGCGATTGACAAGTGGCATGATCTAGTTGGTTGACTTCGTCGAATCAGCTGTTGACACATGGCATTCATCGAGTGGACGTAAAGGTGCCACGTGACCCAATCACGGGCTGCCACGTGGCACCCCGATTTTTTTCAATATTGGTTGTGTCAAAATTTTATGGAGCCCGGGAGGGTTCGAACCCCGGACCTCCCCTCCGCCCTACGCCTTAACACCATCCACCTGACCGTTGCACCATTGTTCGTTGCTTGTTACGTAAACGAGATCATGGATATTTAACTTCGTTTTATATTTTGGTCGGGGGCGGAAAGGGCTGGGGCCTAGCCCCAGCCCGTGGATATGTTACACCCGCCATACGACCGGGGCGCGGGGTTATTGCTATGTGTGCGGGCAGTTTAAAATTTTAACCCACAGTTATGTTAATATAACCGTTACCATATGGAGCGCGGGTATATTAGCCCATGGTTCAATGGTTAATGTGGTTGCAATAGTTGGCGGGGTTTGGGTTTAAAACCCGTGGTTTTATGCTATACCAATGCAACCGGGAGCTAGAGGGGTGGCCCGCGCATAGCCCAAGGGCTAGCGCGTGGCCACATGGTACTCATATGCCCAAGAAAGGGGGCGTGCGCCCGGACGAAGAGGGCTAAGCCCTACATAACTATAATATATGGTTGCAAAGTGGGTTTTATAACCACTTTTGCTAATTTTAATGTAATTAACTCATTTTTGGGAGTTATTGGGCATTTTTAGAGCCTAAATTAGTGGAGGAAGTTGGAGATGGACAACTAACTCCCCCACTTTTTAACCAAGGCCATTTTGAGGCCATGGAGACAGCTTTTGAGAGAAATTCAGAGCAGAGATGCTGAGGCAAAGCCAAGTCAAAGCCAGTTTGAGGCAGGGAGACCGTTGAGGAGGAGATGCTGTCGGACGATTTATGAGAGCTCCGAACATCCGTTTCGCGTGCCGTATTTTGTGCAAGATTCTAGAGATCTGGGCGAACATGACCAGATCAATCTGGAAGCCATTCGGCATTCTAATGATGTACCATTGAGCTTTCGAAAAGAAATAAAGAAGCCTCCCCCACAGAGAAAAGGCCCGGAGACGTAGGCAAAGTTGTGTCGAACTCCGTTATCAACATGTGCATTATGGTTTGTTGTTTTTCATTATCTTTCAGATCTGCAAATATGTTAATGGTTGTGTAATTCATTTTCTTTTCTCGCTCTCTCGTTAAGTTTCCCAATGGTCAATTAATTCATGCAAATAAAAAAAACTCAACCATAAGTCATTTAAAAAATCCTGACGGATCACAAAGAGGCAAGTGAACTTGGATTTTTATCAATAAAAGTATCATTGTTGGTGTTTTTTTCCTCTATATTTTGTTGTTCTGTTGGTATTTTATGTAATATTTATGTTTCTTCTTATTATAATACACTTGGTACCTTACCATTGTTGTGGGAAAAGAATATATTGAAGATGACATGAACTAGTGCATTGGATTCTTTGTTCCATTCCCCAGGGATATGATGATCTAAAAATAGGAAAAACATGAGATCATATTTCATGCTGAGGCGAAAAAGGCTCAAGGCCATCATTTCCAATCTGCTAGATTTTATTGAGTTTTTATACAATCAAGATGGAATATGGAAAGAGAGTGACATGAGTGGAATTTAAGGTAAAGGAATCATCCAAGGCCTTAATGAATTTTGAATATTCTATCATGTTATCATATCCTTGAGGTATGAAGAATCTTGTATTTGAAATGAAGCACAAGAAATGATCCTTGAATATCGATGTGGCTATGGAAGGTATCAAGTTTTCTTAAATCCCTCCATCTATGTAAAAACAAATTCATTAAGCACGGTAGGGTAATTTGAATCCATGCTTAATGTAATCCCAATTCATAAGATCTATTCAAAATCACTTCTTCACTTTAGATGCCAAAAGGTGATCTTGATAGAACTTAGTCATAGGATTGTCTTAGTTTAATTAGTGATCCTTGGTGGAGGTATTTGTCTCTTTGGAAAAGATATCCCATAAGAAAGGAAATGATTAGGTTCCTTGTAATAAAAACAACAAGACAATGAGTGGATATATCATTCATATATGAGTGAACTTGCATAAAAAGAAATAAATCAGAGAGGCCCCTTCATGGAGGGAAAAAAAAAAGAGAGAGAAAAAATAAAATTCAATGAATTGACATGAAGAAAAACATAAAGGGAAAAGAGGGGATACCCCAAAAAGAAGCATGTACCCAAGGGGTGTAAGAATCCATGGATATGATATGGATTATAGGAGGATATGATGCCATGAAGACCTTGATTAAGTAAGGGTGTAGCAAAAGTACCATTTATAAATCCCAAGGACCTAAGAATATTCTAAGATACATGAGATTTTTAGAATATTTTTAGATACATGGATAGAGATGAAAACTAGGAGGCCTTGACAAGGGTGTAGCCTGTGGGGTATCTAAAGGAAAGTAGGGGGATGAGTTTGGTGGGTCATGACCATATGATTGCGGTCACCTATGAAATGTGATTGTGGTGATAATAGGAGGGATGTTTCTACTCATGCAAGTTAAAAAGATACTACTATTATATACACTTGTCCTAGTAGATGGAGTATAGAAAGCATGGATTTACAACTAGGGAATATATGTATTTACTCATTTAGATAACAAGCTAAGTACAATGAGGACAGAAGTAAATATGTAGCTAAGCCAATTTTCTATACTACACACATGGACCTAGGAGAGGTTCCCACCTATGGGGGCACCTGCTCTCAATGATCAAGGATGGAAAGGTTGAGATATCTCATTAGGACACTCATACACCTCATCGATGGGTACATATAGGAAGGATCTGATGCATGGAGGAGGAACATGCAAATCAAGTCATCTATATGAGGGTATATCATGGAAGGATGATGACCTTATGTAGATGTTCTATGGGTGCACATCGATACAAGGTAGAATAGGTAAGACGAACAAACAAGTGGTATCTCACCCACTCCCCCTATATCATGTCATCTAGGAGGATATTTATTGCTAGCATGGATGTCTCATCCATGGCTGATCCAATCAATGGTGTTTGTTTGGGGGTGTAATGTCATTGACGTCTTCAACTTCTCGATGATCTTTACTGAAACTAGAATCTTTTAGTTATTGATGTCAATAATGAAATGTAATGGAGTCTCCTTCACCCACATCTATGCATGGAATAGGTTCTCATATGGTCCCTTTAGTTGGACCTTTGCAATAGTGATGGTAATAGTAGCTTATGTTTCAATGATTAAAGTCCTATCCAAAATTATATTTCGATCTTTTATTGGAAACAATGATTGTTTGGAATGGCATTCATGAGTGTAGTGTCAAATCCTTTGTGGATCTCACACCACTTTCAAATGTCCTTCATATTATCATTACTTTTATTTGCATACAACTTGGACTAGTTTTCCCAAGGTTGGTTATCCTTGCTCTATCCTTTCTTCTACCAATTAGGGTCACCTTTATCATTATTTTTTTATGGATTATTTGTAGACCCAAACTCTCTCTTAATCTTTTGTTGAAACTTTTTCTTGATCTTAATGCCATACTGGTAAGCGGATCCTAATGGATACATGTTGAAACCCTGGATTTATGTTTGGATGTACCTATGTAATCCATTGTAGTATTTTAGAACCAAGTGCCACTTGAAGTCCCTAATACCTATCTTTGAATCTAAGGTATGGAAGGTATTCTTGTATTCCATCACTACATAGTATTTCTCCTAGCACAAAGTTGTATGTCTCATGTATTCATCATTGTTGTTTTCAACAAGGTATAATTACTCCTTGAAGGAAACAAAAAAATCCACCCAAGAAGTTTCTATCTCAAATGCTTGTTGGCCCTTGACAAAGTTTTGAAGAGTACTTGATCATACTTGACCACTTTTGGGACTGCAACAACTTTCCAAGGAAGGAGCACAACGCGAAGCAGAAAATAAGGAAGCAAGACCTATCTTGGGGTCTATTTTAGGGTTTTTGGGTTGATGTAACGGGAAAGGGATGTCGGCCCGTGGGTTTACCCACGTTTAGGCCCATTTTGTAATATATAAATAGGAAATATAGATAGTAAGATAGGAGAGAGATAATAATATAGTACATCTGTGTGATGTATGAATGGAAGCATAGTGCTAGTATTTGAATCTGTGTGATTGGATGTATCTTAGAGTGCTCTGTGCATGAGATAGAAGAGATAAGTGAAGGTTGTTATAGTCTTTTGCTGAAGAGCAAGGAAGAAGGATCTAGAGAGCTGTGTAGATCTTTTGTCCTGTGCAAAGTAAGGGTCATTAAAGCTTTGTGCTATAACTGCTTGACCAAGATAATATAAAGAAGACTTTGTGGATGTATCCCAGGGTGGGGGGAACCACGATAACTGTGTGTATGGTGTTTTGTGCTTCGCTCTTATGTATTTATCTATTTCTTAGTTAAGTGATTAAGTAGATCTAGTATGCTTTGTGTTGTTGAAGAATGAATGAACATTAGATCTGATATATGAGATGCTCAGTGCTTGATCTGTTGAATCTAACCTATCTTTCCGTGGATAAGTACTTATTATAAGTATTCACTGCGATTCTTTGTGCCTTCTATGAAGTTGATTAATGAACGTATATTAAGGAATAATTGATGCTAATTGCGCTATAGGAAAGATAATCACATATCTGTGTCCCAGCTAAGGTTGCATACACCTGAGTCTTGCAACCACCCCTGCCTCTACCTCAGGTGAGACTTCATCTGCTTCACAGGTGTTGCTGAAAGGCCAGTAGTTAGGGCTTTGTTGGTGCGCTCTTGAGCATTGAACCCTGGGTCTGCTCCTATGCCAACAAATGGTTCTGTTTCCGGGACCTGGAACTGTGATTGTTGGGAACTGAAGAAGAAGAAGCTTCGTGTGAAATAAGCTCTGTGTGTAGATCTGTTGCCCTAGTGCACAGTGTTCTGTTTGACCTATGAAGATTTGTGCCAAGAAAAGAGATCATATCTGAAGAAAGAGAGGTCAGATCTGAAGGAAAGAAGTTAGATCTGTGAAGAAAGAGGTCAGATCTGCAAGAAAAAGGTAAGATCTGTCAGCTCTATGCCTTGATAAAGGTAAGAATAGTTAAAAGTCTTAGATCTGGAAGCTTTGTGCTCTGTAGAAGTAAGATAAGTGAATTTTATTTTATTTTATTTTATTTTTGTTTCTAAAGCATGGATCTAGGTATGTTTGATAGATTTTGTCCTAGCTTCAAAACTAGGGCATTAATAGATGAAAGAAAATTTGATATGAATAGATCCGATAAATATAGTGATAGATATGTTATACCTATGCATCGAAAGAATGTCTGGACTAACAAGTGGATGCAGGATCCTAAAAAAAGTTTTTTGAAGGCTAGCCACCATGTGGTGTGTAGTCTAGAAGGAGTTGGGGAACATCTAAACATATGAGAGGATTAACCCTCTGTTATAGTTGCAGACGACCGGGACATCTTGCTAGAGAATGCCCTGGGAGAAGACTTAGTTGCCTCTGTTTTAAGGCTATGGACCATGAAGTATTAGATTTCCCTAGAATGATTGCTAGGCTTGAGAAGTTGAATATGGAACAAGCCAACCATGAGAGAGATCAAGAGACCGAGACTATAACAGAAACCCATAAAAAATCAAAGAAGATATTGCTACAAATGAAGGATACCTTGAATGACCACTAACATGTTAGGCTATCAGAGATCTTGAAAGAAAAGGAGCAAATTGAAGCAAGAATAGGGGACTTTGACATTGACTGTACTCTTGATGAAGAAGCACAAGTGAACATTATGCTAGAAAGAACTTGGGAGGCTATAAGAAATCTTGTCGTGATGCCTTCCTTAGGAGGAACAAGTTTCTTTAGAGGAAAGCTAGTAACCCTGTGTGGAAGGCTCACCCGAATACCTATGACTGTCAATGGAACTTCGATAGAGGAAGACTTTGAGATAATTAAATTTGTTGAAGACACCGCCTTGTTTACCATGCTCATAGGAAAACCTTGGATTGATAGAGAACAGGCCAGACAAAGAGAAGAAGAAAAATCTTTGGAACAAAATAAGCAAGAGTTAAAAGACTTTATGACTAGAAGGATTGCGCACTTCATTGAAGAATAGAAGAGAAGATCGCAGATATTTAATATTAGTAGCTTCGGTGTCGAAGTTAAGAGAACAATTGATGATCTACAGAAGATCGAACTACCTATTGATATAGAAAAGGTATTATCAAAGAACCATAAGAAAGATTTTCCACAACGCGAAGTAACTAAGACCACAGAGGATACACATCAGAATGGTAAAAGAATTACTGAGATGAAACTCACTGGGAAGAAGGCTAGGAAGTTAAGAAAGAAGAGGGCTAATACTATAAGGTTACAAGAGGTTCTAGAGGACACTTCACAGCAAGAAGAATTACAGAATTGGAGCTTCGCCAAGATATCAGAACAACGACAGAGAGTACTTCACCATGACGAAGCAATATAGACATTGGAACTGATATACCTATTCGACTGTCACTCCAAACAAATCGAAAAGAAGTTATGGGTTACCACTAGACCATTGGATAGCACCAGAATGGATAAGAACGAAGTTAATGAAGGCCACAGGCCCGTTGCAAGCAGAACATTGCTGAGATTGCCTACTTAACATGTCACACCACGCACCGAGAATAATTTTTTCCAACTGAGAATATGAGCGCGAACCCTGAGATTTACTTACCCTGAGATCATTGCCTTACTATTCACTGTCATCTTTGAATTCCTATTGCACCCAAGCCCGCTGACCCAAATTTGTATGTCGAACGAGCTCAGCGCTGCTGAGAAAATTGTTGAAGAAGTTCTAATTGATTTAATTACTGAGAGAGTCATGCCAGAATGTGGAATGTCTACAGGTGTACAGGCATCATCCTTGGGCGCACTGGTAGCTTCCCCTTCCATTGCCCAAGAAAGACCATCCTGACTGCCTTATAAAAGATGATCTAAGATCGGAAATGACTTCGCCACTGTGAAGATGATCCCAAGCATCTTACCTAAATATATCCCACCACTAGTCGGACCTGTAAACCGAGACTCTGTACCTAGAGACTTCAACTATGTTGTAGTCACTGTGTACCTCCTGAAAGGGGTGTGCACAATTCATGCTGACCAGGAGAAGCTCACCACCCTGAAATTCAGTGATTTTAACCTTGGAGATCGCAAGGTATACAGTGTGCTAGCCCCGCACAAGTATTTGACTATTACAAAAGGAAAGAACCCCAAGATTTTATCGCAACAATGGACCCATAACCTTGCGCAATCAACCCTCCTCAACATCATGAAGAATCCACATTTTGGGAGGCATCAGGAAGTAAAGGCATGTGTCTGACTCTTGTTGTCCTGCTACCACATAGGATACCTATGGTTGGACCAACGCATCAATGTGGATCTGATTCTGATCAATTGGATCATTGGGCTAAGCATGCAGGGCCCTGACCCATAGGACTTTTACCCTAGAAATACCATAGATCGTGCTCTTTCTCAATGAATAAAAGACACATATGGTGATCTGGAGAAAGGCACTCGAGGTTACAAGGTAGCCTCCATTGAGAATGCAGCAGTGCGCTTTGGTTTCCAGCTGATTGCAGCAAAGTTAGTCCGAAAAAAAAGACCTACACAAGTAACCAGATTTGTAGTTGACCTCATAGGGAAGTGCACGAAGGGACTACAAATGAACTGGGTGAAATACCTCATAAATCAGCTAGAGCTTGACTGTAGACAAGAGCAAGACCAAGGGTATGAGTTCCACTTTAGCTGGTTGCTCATACTCATCACCTTCATCAAGTGGGAACTACCCGAGGGAGCCACGTTTCTGGAGATCGAACCCTTCGAACCTCTGGCAGTGAAGGTTTGTATGCTATGGTACTCCAGTGACATGAACAAATAGTGGCAATCCAATGTCGTCTTCCATGCATACTACACTCAGTTGAGGAATTCCATTCAGTCTACACCGCGCATTACACCCAACACTCTTCATAGGTTTCGACCTTTGATGAAATTCAGCGCAGATCATCACTTCACCTACATCACGACATGTGCAGATGAGCACAAAAAACAACTCTAGTCATATTACAAGCTGACAGAAGATGACCTAGAGGATATTACCAAGGAATGGTCAGCAGACCTCCTGGTTGCAGCAAATCCCGCATAGATGTCCGACGTAGATAGCCCTGAAGCTATGCCGGATACACCAGGACCGCACAAGCTTAAGAAGGATGTGGAAGTTTAATATATCCACAACACATCCACGAAGACTGCTTCGCTATCACCTATGAAGGGAGGTGATGAGGAAGAACTAGGGGGCACATAATTTAAATAGAGAAAAGGCGAGGTTACCCCGCCTAGGGATGAAGCAGATCCCTCCAAGAAAAGGAAGACTACCCCACTAAGGCCCTCATCCAGAAAGAAAACTAAGGCCACCCAGACCACGCTTAAGACTACGCTTACCCCAGATGATTTTGACTTCCTAATTTCCGCACTGAATGATCTTTCATTGGAGCTCACAAAAAAGCAAGAAGCAAAGCAGGAGGAGTTATTCCACCGAATAACGGGTGAATTTAAAGAAGCACTTTATTCCAGCCAAGCAGTTCCTATGGCGCCAATAGAAATGGAAATATCAGGAATAGGCGATGAGCCCACACAGTTACGCCAGATTTCCGAGAAAGTCGAAGCTCACCTTCGACGAGCTCAAGAAGACATAGAAAAACCCACCCAAGCTTTGGCGCAAGTACAGAGTGCACATGAAGAGAAACAGAGAAAGGCCGCACAGGAGAAACTTGACTTACAAGTGAAATGGGAGGAGGAAAAATCCCAGTTACAGCAGAGCAAGGACCAGTTGCTAGAAGAGAAACTTGAAACACAAGAAAGAGTTCATAAGGCACTGCGCTCCGTGACAATCATAGAAGTGAATATGGAAGATTGTCTTCCGCAGCAGGTGACCCAGCTGGAAGAAGTAATCCAGCAACTTCAACAGCGCATCACGGCCCTGGAGCTCTGCACCGTGCTTGAAACACCCCAAGAGATAAGAGCTCTAAGAGAGACCACTTCTCGAAGCACAGTCGCCCGATTAAAAACTTTGGCTTCGAAATGTAGGAAGCTAATCACCAAAAGCACCCAGACCTATGAAACCATTGCAAAGAATCCAGAATTGCAGACATTGGAGGCACAGCTCGAAGAAGCAAAGAAACATGCAGATGTGATACAAGCGCAGCTGAATTCCATGACCCTAGTCGAAAGAATGAAGAGGTTCACAGAGCAACACACAGCCCAACAACAAGTACACACACTGCAAAGTAAAGTAATGGATGTTTCTCAGTGACTGCAACCACTCCAAGAGAAGGCATGTCAATTGTTTGTCGAACTTGAAAGCTAGGGAGCTGAACTCGAACAAGGTGCCATCACTGCAGAATGATGCATGGAAGGACCGCTCAATGACATAGTAAGCTAGGAATTTACTGAACAAGAGGTTGTCGCACTACAGCAGGTTGAAGCCGCTCGATCCAAGCTCTAGGCATTCGAAGTGGAATTGGTCAAAACTGAGTGACTCGGGATGAGTCACAGGTGAGTGTTGGGGGCTTGTTGGCCCTTGACCAAGTTTTGAAGAGTACTTGGTCATACTTGACCACTTTTGGGACTATGACAACTTAACAAGGAAGGAGCACAACGCGAAGCAGAAAATAAGGAAGCAAGACCTATTTTGGGGTCTATTTTAGGGCTTTTGGGTTGATGTAACGGGAAAGGGATGTCGGCCCGTGGGTTTACCCACGTTTAGGCCCATTTTGTAATCTATAAATAGGAAATATAGATAGTAAGATAGGAGAGAGATATTAATATAGTACATCTGTGTGATGTATGAATGGAATCTTAGTGCTAGTATTTGAATCTATGTGATCAGATGTATCTTAGAGTGCTCTGTGCATGAGATAGGAGAGGTAAGTGCAGGTTGTTATAATCTTTTGCTGAAGAGCAAGGAAGAAGGATCTAGCAAGTTGCGCAGATATTTTGTCCTGTGCGAAGTAAGGTTCATTAAAGTTCTGTGTTGTAACTACTTGACCAAGATAATATAAAGAAGACTTTGTGGACATAGCCCCAAGGTGGGGGTGAACCACGGTAACTATGTGTATGGTGTTTTGTGCTTCTCTCTTATGTATTTATCTCTTTCTTGGCTAAGTGTTTGATGTGGTTAAGTAGATCTAGTATTCTTTTTGTTGTTGAAGAATGAATGAACATTAGATCTAATATATGAGATGTTCAGTGCTTGATCTATTGAATCTAACCTATCTTTCTATGGATAAGTACTTAGTATAAGTATTCACTGTGATTCTTTGTTCCTTCTGCGAAGTTGATTAATGAATGTATCTTAAGGAATAATTGATGCTAAGTGTGCTATAGGAAAGATAATCACAGATCTGTGTCCCAGCTAAGGTTGCAGACACCTGAGTCTTGCAACCACCCCTGCCTCTACCTCAGGTGAGACTTCATCTATTTCGCAGGTGTTTCCGAAAGGGCTGGTAGTTAGGGATTTGTTGGTGCGCTCTTGAGCGTTGAACCCTGGGTCTGCCCCTGTGCCAACAATGCTTCAAATTCATCTTCAACATGTTGCACATAATAAATGTTCCACTAATCTTTGACATAAGGAGGGAACTTAAGGAGCACAAAGGTGATCTTCTCACTATTGATTTTTTTTTAAATGAGTAATAAGTCACTAGAAAATTGAACCATTTATTCAAAGCATCTATATTTATCTTTCCTTCAAAAAAAGGAATGTTAAATTTAATTTGTACCTTGAATGGTGTTGAAGAATCTAGGAAAAATTATACATCATCGTGTTCCTCTATGGCACAAGAGATTCCTCGAGAAAGATATTGATAGGATATCCTACTCCTTCATCTTTGTTTTCATTCGCCATGGGAGGTTTCTTGGGCCTGTGAGGGAAGTCTTCACTGGGCTCAATTAAATTGAGGCCCTACTCCCTATACCCTGACCTCATCGGGGACATTCATAAAAAATAAAAATAAAAAGTAGATTTATTTGATACCATTGATATGAATTATGTTGAGAATCAAATGAATATAGCAATAACAGGTGAAATAACATAGAGATGTTGAAAATATCACAATAATATATTGAAAGACAAACTTTATTAATGAACGAAATAGTGAAAACACTATAATATGTAAGAAAAAAAAACTAGCTAGGATGACCATAGCTTATCTTTAGAAAGATATGTGCTTGGTATGCTCATTCATTAAATTAATTAATTAATTAAAAAAAAAAACTTACAAAAGGTTGAAATTTCCTTTTAACATAAAGTCTAAAACCCTACGTGGAAAAAACCCTAACCTTGGGAGATGAGGTGCAAAAGGAATGTGAGCCTCAAGGAGACTAGTTGATACATCAACTCCCAAAGGAAACAACTTTTGGATATGACTTTCATTTTGGGTGTTTCTTGGATCATTACAAAGATTACTTCAATCTCTATGTGATTGTCCATGTAACACCCCTGCTTTGATCCCCAAATTAGCAATGTATATATGTGCATATGATGAATGGTTGAGGGGCCAAGCAAAGTAAATATGTAAATTTTACATTAATAATAAAATACATCACTAGATACAGATGAAGAAGGACAAAGCATGAGGGGCTATGATTCCATGAGAGAGGAATGAAAATGGGTTTAGGGGCTCAAGATGGGATAAAGTGAATAATAATATTTTATTGTTTATCCCAAATATTTATCTCATTTTATCCTAATTATTTTATCTCATATATTATCCTTTATGACCTTGGAGTGAATTTCCAAGTGGAGAGTTGGGGACATGCAAATATAATCATTGACTTTGGTTGATGTGGGGGACATTTTTCCATTGATTCTTCCTTGAGGATTGTTGGGAGAGACCATTCCACACTATTACCTTTAATAAGAGGAGTATGTATGGTATGCATACTATGTGAGAATTATTCCATGTGTATGGAGAAGTATTACCATTGAGACAACTTTATTACAGCTGAGAATTCCTTGAATTCCAAGCAGAGACATTTCCTAGCCAACCTATGCAAGAGCCCTGGAGGGAAGTGGGATAGATAGAGGGAATATATGGTAAATAAATATATCTCATTCCTTGGGTTGTGCATGTTGAGGGGAAAGAGAGCTAGTGGATTGAAATTCTTGTAAAAGTTTACAACCTATGAATTTTGGGAAAATTGGGTTGTGTGAGAGGAATAGAGATAAACATAGGCCAATTTTTCCTTGTGGACTCATAGCCTCAATTCGAGGGTGGCCCTATTGCAAAAATAATAGGGGAAACAAAGATCCTACAATTGGGTGGAATGTCCTTCACTTGTATCCAGATGGTGTTTATTCCCATAAAGGTAAGTGTTAATGTTTATGTGGCATTATGTTGATTTAATGTTGCTAATGTTATGAATTGAATGATGTTCTATTTGCATGCATGAGTCTACATATGTTATTATAATTGATTAATTTTTTCTTCCTAAGCATGGATTTTCATTTATGCATATATTAATTACTTGGTAATATGACAATGAGGATAATGGTATGAGAGTAAATAAGATGGGTGAAATTTTTGGTTTCAAGAGAGAAATGAAAAAAATGGTGATTCCAAGAAGTACATGTATCCTCAATATTTAACAAAGGGTATTGGGTATGTTACAAGACAACTTGGTAATCATAGATTTGCAAGTTGTGTCCATTGCCAAAAATGGATGGGAACTGCCCAAAAAATGCATCAAAATTTCAATACCTACAAAATTGTTGTAGAACTAGAAAGGTATAGGATGGATTTTGGTGATAGATGTGGGTAGCCACCTATATCCACATGGATCACTTTCCAAATCAAAACATTAGTAATTCTTAATGTTTCCTTAAGCCTTTTTTTTTTTCCCCTCGCCTATAATTCTTTCGAAACTTATCTAAACCATAACTCTTGCATGGTGGTGGCCTCTGTAGGGGGGGGGATCTGTCTCCCCCCCACCTCTCAGACATTGAATCTTTTCATGCATTGGTTTCATCGGCATAGCGATCCACAAGGGCACTCCCATCAAAATTCATCAAGTTAGATGAGATTCCACAGGTCATCGTTCATTCTACCTCTTATAGGAACTTGTCTCTCAAATTTGTATAAAATAGACTAATAGGCCAGTTCACGAGTATATGGCCATCTTCGAGCATTGTGTCCATATGGGTCGAGAAGAACTGGAAACCTCACATGAAAGGGAAGGTGTCATCTTCTTTATGTGGTAATGGTTTCTTGATTTTCTTATTTGAACTCAAATTTGATAGGGATTTCATCTTTAGAAGTGGACCATATTTCATGGAATCTAGAGGCATGTACCTCAATCGTTGGAACCCATACTTCATACTTGAGAACAAAATCCCCTCTGTATTCTTGGTTTGGGTCTATCTCCCCCTCCTTCCTTTCCACTTTTGGAATTATGAGACAATTAGAAGCATACGCAATACCTTGGGAAGATAAATTGATCGAGTCAAACCACGAGAAGGTCTCCAAGCATGTGTATGTATCTGTGTGGAGGTGGATCTAGAAAAAGGGTTGCCTTAAGCCATTCATCTAACCCTAGATGATTGACCTTACATTCATTAGATATACTATGAGCAGTTCCATTTCAAATGTAAGGTGTGTCATGACTACGGACACTTTGTGAAGAGATACCCCAAAACCCAAGCTATTCAATAGCAACCAAGAGAGTAGGAACAACGATAGACTCAGAAGAAAAAGTGTGGTTCATGTAATTCAGGAACCCAATAGCCTCAAGGGGGGCCTTCTACCTAGCCATATTCAATACCCTCAATCACCCCCCTCCCATTTTTGAAAGGGGAGGAAAGAACCTCGATGACAAGTAGCAACAAGTTCTTATCCCTCTCAGATCCCAATGAAACCCCTTAGGAAATACAGAAAAATATGATAGAGGTTGAAAATCATGGACAAGAGATAGAGATCACTCAAAATCCTAAGAAAATGCATATTGTGGTGTCTTTAGGCAAGTAAATCCTCTCAATCCTTGGCATGGGATCTCGACCCAAGTCAGGAATACTAGTCATCTTAGAAGAAGACTCTAAGGAGGAGTCAGAAGATGAGTCTAGTAAAGACTCAAGAGTGACCATCTCGGTAAAAAAAAAAGTGGGAATGAAATCTAGTCGTAGAAAGAGAGAGGAAACAATGGATAAGGAGAAGGAGTTGGAACTACAAACAAATCTAGACAAAACTTTAAATAAAGATGTAAAAGGAAATAGATGACCTGGTGGATTTGGAAACAAAGATAAATTAGAATCAGTGAGACAATTGATAAAATAAATAAAAATTCAAATCCTACTACTCCATGAGACAAAAATGAAGGACTCAGTTGTCCTTCAATAAAGTAACTCATTTTGGAAAAACAACATAAGACTAGAAGTTAGTTCAAGGGGGGCATTAGGAGGCCTCTATACATTATGGAATTTGCAGCAGTTCCAGATGGAGGAAAGTACGTCTACCCAACACTAGATCTTGGTCAATTTGGTTCACCTCCTTACTAATAAGCACTACATATTAATAAATATTTATATTCCCAATCAATATCATGAAAAACAAGATTGTTGGTGAACCTTAATAGATTTATCCTAGGCAGATTCCTTGGACAACTTCATTTTTGTAGGGGATTTTAACACCACCATTCATCACTGGGAAAAAAGGGGGGGTTCCTATGTCTATGATTCTTGTCGTGAACACCTTTAAGACCTTATTTCCTCCCTAGATATAGTGGATATCAATCCCTCCAATGGATTTTACACATGTTCTAATTGTCGTTTTGGTCTTAGCCATATAGTATCTAGGATAAATCGCTTCCTTATAAGTAGCTCCATCCTAGCTGAGCCATCCCTCCCCTCTTCCCACATTCTACCTTAGGCTAGTTCTTATCATAGAACTATTTCTCTTTCCTTCTCAAATGACAAAAATATGGATTCAATTCCTTTATATTTTAACCCCCTTTGATTGGAGCACCCATTTTTTCATCCCTAAGTCTCTTATATTTGGAGACAATGGGTGGTTCGATCCCCTATCCACATTTGGGAACAGAAACTCATATCCCTGAAAAAAGGAATCAAAGAATGAGTTAAAAAATCCTTCAAATCTCCACAAGAAGAAATAATTCAAATCCAGGAACATTTGGGAAAGGTTATGACTCAGAATTAGGAAGGGCCTATCACCCCCACACTTTTAAAATAAGAGGAACAAACACATAATCAACTCTAATCTACCCTTAGAAAAGAGGAAAAATCTTGGCGACTGAAATATTGATGATTGTGGCTCAAGGCGGGTGACAAAATCACATCGTTCTTTCATAAATAGTGTAAGGTTTGAAGGGGGGCAAACAATGTGGAGGATATAAAAATGGATGATGAGACCACTCTCACCTCATTTGAATACATCAAGAGAGTATATTATTCCCACTTTGAATCCATGTACATGGAATCTGGAATGGTAGATAAAATGCTCAAATATCAGGCATTATTTTTCATTAATCAACTAGTCCACGAAAGGGATAATGATGAACTTATGAAGAAGGTCACTAATGAACTTATGAAGAAGGTAGTTGAGAAGGATATTTTTAAAGTTGTCATGAAATTTGAACCTAACAAGGCCCATAATCCATATGTCTTTACTGCCCATTTTTACAAAAAATGTTGGCACACCATAAAATTTGATCTGGTTATAATGATACAATATGTCCAGAAAACATCCAGATTGGGCTGAGGGGGAAACAAACTAGGCCTTCTTAGCCCTAATTCCCAAATAATGCAACATTTACACATTTCAAGGTTCAATCCTATATCACTTTGCAATGTATCATACAATACCATATCTAAAATTATTACCTGTAGGGTGTAGAAGGTTCTCTCAAAACTTATCTCACCCCATCAAGGAGGGTTCGTGGAAAAAACACAAATCTGAGACATCATAGTATTAGTACAAGAGGTGACACACTCCAACAATATCAAAGGGGATTGAGGTATGATAATCAACATAGATATGGACAATTCCTTTGATCGGGTCAAACATAGCTTCCTCCTTCCAGTCCTGGCCAAGTTTGGTTTCCACTCTTCTTTCATTCACTAGATAGAATCCTGCATCAGTAACCCATGGATCCCACATTTTCTCAATGGTCTCCCCATGAGGTTTTTAAATACTACCAGGATATTGAGGAAAAGATATGAATTGATCTTGCTCAAGCATTTTCAAACTTTACTAGGGTAAAGTAAAGTAGATAGGAATATCACCCTATGTTTATAGCCAACAAAAAATTATATCCTAACTCACAAGTATTAATTACAAGTGCTTAGGCTAGTCTGTTATCAACAAAAGCTTGCTGGAAATTCACTTTTTATGTATTTTTCTGAACATATTAGTTCCTGAAATAAATGTAATAACAGAAGTAAAGACACCAAGATGATACTCAAGATATATGAGACATGAAGCAATCATTTATTTCATTCCAATTCACCAAAGAGTCATTGTCTTTACAAAACTTCACACAGAAATCTTGGACCAAAGTCAAACTTAGAAATCCCCGATGGAACATACAAAAGGACCTCTGACAAAAAACCAAAACTAAACTCTAAAATATGGATCAACTTGCCACAGATTGTTTCCCACTCGACTCTGCACAATAGCCTTTATCAGTCATGAAAATTAATTCATAAACAGAGAAGTCTACAAAGACTATCAAAGATAGATCAATACCTCTGAAGAACAAGTGTCTGGATGATTTGATCCAACCCTGAATATTGTTGTCTACAATAAGACCCTGCTATCACAAAAGAGAATTAGGTTGTGATGAATATATGAATGAATGAAAACCAAACTATATCAACATAAACTCAAAGATAAAACCTTAGCATGCTCTGTGCTTCTATCCTCCTCTTGTTCCTCCCCTTAGTTCAGCTTTTAACAATTTAGAATTGGTTAGAGTAGTTGAACTAACTTATTAGTTAAGCTAACATAAGGCTTTAACTAAATTTAGTTAAGGAGGGGGGGGGGAGTAATAATCATAATAGGGTTATAATTAAATAATAACTAATAGGTGGGACCCCCTTATGACTCATGTAGTGATAACAATCATCACATCATAACATAATCCATTTGTTAAGCAAACACACCCCTTGTTCCTCCCTTCAAAACATATTTTCCTTTGATAATTTTAGCTCATAAACTTGAAAATATTTCAAACTAATACTGATATATCCATGGAGTCCACTGTCATAAAACAATAAATAACATAAAATTTAAAAACCATATTTTCCATTCTATGAAGAAACCCTTCCTTGGTTGTTGTTGTCACCTCCTGATTTCCCTGAAATTTCCTTGGGTTGGGCAGAGAATTTAGACTCTATCTCACTGATCATGTGGGAACAATCATCCCTCAAATGCATACGTGAAGACATGGATTTGTCAGAGTCATCAGAGGGTGAGGAAGGGGTAGCAACAACTTTTCCTTTATCAAATGCATGGTGGGCTTCAGTCGTCAATCTCTTGTTGTCATGGGAGGATTTCATTGGTGAGTGGTTAGGGGTGTTCGAAATACTAAAACAACTGAGAGGGGGAGGTGAATCAGTTGTTTATAAGCTTAAACAATTTTATGCCTTTTAAACAATTATTAAGATTTCTTCATGTGTCATCAACCAACATATAGCATATGGAAAGTAAGAGTAAAGATCATCAGTCACACATAAAATACACACAGAGACAGATTTTCACGAGGAAACCCATAAAGGGAGAAAACCTCTTCTTCTTCTAAATGATAGGCAGTCTTTTTCTGTTCTGTACATCATTTAC